>ONZH01031179.1:0-267429 GCA_900303285.1 Rhinella marina
CTGCCTGTGGACATCCCTCTGCCTGTGGACATCCCTCTGCCTCTTGCTGCCTTTTTTCGGTGCTGCGCAGACCACCACCTCTCCACTGCTTTCCCCGCTGGACATCACCCCTGGCCAAGTGGGGTCGGTCATTTCGTCATCCACCACCTCCTCTTCCACTTCCTCACTCTGCTCCTCCTCCTGCCCACTGGACATTCCAACAGCCTCCCTTGATGGCAACTGCGTCTCATCATCATCATCGCTCATGATAACAGATGCTGGTTCAGGGTCCACATCAGCAGGAGATGGCGAAAACTCAAGTGTTTGGGCATCACTACAAACAAATTCCTCTGCTAGCTCCTGGGATTCTTCCGGCACATCTGAAAAAGGACCCGAAAAGAGCTCCTGGGAGGGGTCAAGGGTGGGATGACTCTGTTGGCCAGGTGTGGAGGAAGGAGGGTCAGAGTGAGACTGTGTGGATGACTGGCTGGTGGACAACTGTGTGGAAGCGCTATCGGCTATCCATTGCACCACCTGTTCAACCTGCTCAGGCCTCAACAGCGGTGTAACCCGCCCCCTGCTTAACTGTCCCATAAAGGCAGGGATTCTGGATGAGCGGATCCTGGCTGACCCTCACCAGCACGCATTGTATCCCCACTGGCTTCAACAAGGCCCCCAACAGCATTTCCGCGCCCCCGTCCTCGTCCACGTCCGATTCCGCTAGCCCCCCTCCGCATTTTATTTTTTTTTGGTTGCAAATACAATATTTGGGTATATAATTAGGTATGTGAAATAATTTAGCAAGAGAACGCACAGTACAGGTGGCCAATTAAAAGGCCTAGATATTGTATATTTCAAGGTACACAGCCGTGTACTAACTGAACAGACGGTGGGTATTTACACCAGGTATGTGAAATAATTTAGCAAGAGAACGCACAGTATAGTGGCCAATTAAAAGGCCTAGATATTGTATATTTCAAGGTACACTGCCGTGTACTAACTGAACAGACGGTGGGTATTTACACCAGGTATGTGAAATAATTTAGCAAGAGAACGCACAGTACAGTGGCCAATTAAATGGCCTAGATATTGTATATTTCAAGGTACACTAGCCGTGTACTAACTGAACAGACGGTGGGTATTTATACCCAGGTATGTGAAATAATTTAGCAAGAGAACGCACAGTACAGTGGCCAAATTAAATGGCCTAGATATTGTATATTTCAAGGTACACTGCCGTGTACTAACTGAACAGACGGTGGGTATTTACACCAGGTATGTGAAATAATTTAGCAAGAGAACGCACAGTACAGTGGCCAATTAAATGGCCTAGATATTGTATATTTCAAGGTACACAGCCGTGTACTAACTGAACAGACGGTGGGTATTTACACCAGGTATGTGAAATAATTTAGCAAGAGAACGCACAGTACAGTGGCCAATTAAAAGGCCTAGATATTGTATATTTTCAAGGTACACCTGCCGTGTACTAACTGTACAGACGGTGGGTATTTACACCAGGTATGTGAAATAATTTAGGCAAGAGAACGCACAGTACAGTGGCCAATTAAATGGCCTAGATATTGTATATTTCAAGGTACACAGCCGTGTACTAACTGAACAGACGGTGGGTATTTACACCAGGTATGTGAAATAATTTAGCAAGAGAACGCACAGTACAGTGGCCAATTAAATGGCCTAGATATTGTATATTTCAAGGTACACTGCCGTGTACTAACTGAACAGACGGTGGGTATTTACACCAGGTATTGAAATAATTTAGCAAGAGAACGCACAGTACAGTGGCCAATTAAATGGCCTAGATATTGTATATTTCAAGGTACACTGCCGTGTACTAACTGAACAGACGGTGGGTATTTACACCAGGTATGTGAAATAATTTAGCAAGAGAACGCACAGTACAGTGGCCAATTAAAAGGCCTAGATATTGTATATTTCAAAGGTACACTGCCGTGTACTAACTGAACAGACGGTGGGTATTTACACCAGGTATGTGAATAATTTAGCAAGAGAACGCACAGTACAGTGGCCAATTAAAATGGCCTAGATATTGTATATTTCAAGGTACACAGCCGTGTACTAACTGAACAGACGGTGGGTATTTACACCAGGTATGTGAAATAATTTAGCAAGAGAACGCACAGTACAGTGGCCAATTAAAAGGCCTAGATATTGTATATTTCAAGGTACACTGCCGTGTACTAACTGTACAGACGGTGGGTATTTACACCAGGTATGTGAAATAATTTAGCAAGAGAACACACAGTACAGTGGCCAATTAAATGGCCTAGATATTGTATATTTCAAGGTACACAGCCGTGTACTAACTGAACAGACGGTGGGTATTTACACCAGGTATGTGAAATAATTTAGCAAGAGAACGCACAGTACAGTGGCCAATTAAATGGCCTAGATATTGTATATTTCAAGGTACACTGCCGTGTACTAACTGAACAGACGGTGGGTATTTACACCAGGTATGTGAAATAATTTAGCAAGAGAACGCACAGTACAGTGGCCAATTAAATGGCCTAGATATTGTATATTTCAAGGTACACTGCCGTGTACTAACTGAACAGACGGTGGGTATTTACACCAGGTATGTGAAATAATTTAGCAAGAGAACGCACAGTACAGTGGCCAATTAAATGGCCTAGATATTGTATATTTCAAGGTACACTGCCGTGTACTAACTGAACAGACGGTGGGTATTTACACCAGGTATGTGAAATAATTTAGCAAGAGAACGCACAAGTACAGTGGCCAATTAAATGCCTAGATATTGTATATTTCAAGGTACACTGCCGTGTACTAACTGAACAGACGGTGGGTATTTACACCAGGTATGTGAAATAATTTAGCAAGAGAACGCACAGTACAGTGGCCATTAAATGGCCTAGATATTGTATATTCAAGGTACACAGCCGTGTACTAACTGTAACAGACGGTGGGTATTTACACCAGGTATGTGAAATAATTTAGCAAGAGAACGCACAGTACAGTGGCCAATTAAAGGCCTAGATATTGTATATTTCAAGGTACACAGCCGTGTACTAACTGAACAGACGGTGGGTATTTACACCAGGTATGTGAAATAATTTAGCAAGAGAACGCACAGTACAGTGGCCAATTAAATGGCCTAGATATTGTATATTTCAAGGTACACAGCCGTGTACTAACTGAAACAGACGGTGGGTATTTACACCAGGTATGTGAAATAATTTAGCAAGAGAACGCACAGTACAGTGGCCAATTAAAAGGCCTAGATATTGTATATTTCAAGGTACACAGCCGTGTACTAACTGAACAGACGGTGGGTATTTACACCAGGTATGTGAAATAATTTAGCAAGAGAACACACAGTACAGTGGCCAATTAAATGGCCTAGATATTGTATATTTCAAGGTACACAGCCGTGTACTAACTGAACAGACGGTGGGTATTTACACCAGGTATGTGAATATTTAGCAAGAGAACGCACAGTATAGTGGCCAATTAAAAGGCCTAGATATTGTATATTTCAAGGTACACAGCCGTGTACTAACTGAAACAGACGGTGGGTATTTACACCAGGTATGTGAAATAATTTTAGCAAAGAGAAACGCACAGTACAGTGGCCAATTAAATGGCCTAGATATTGTATATTTCAAGGTACACAGCCGTGTAGTAACTGAACAGACGGTGGGTATTTACACCAGGTATGTGAAATAATTTAGCAAGAAGAACGCACAGTACAGTGGCAATTAAAAGGCCTAGATATTGTATATTTCAAGGTAACACAACCGTGTACTAACTGAACAGACGGTGGGTATTTACACCAGGTATGTGAAATAATTTAGCAAGAGAACGCACAGTATAGTGGGCCAATTAAAAGGCCTAGATATTGTATATTTCAAGGTACACAGCCGTGTACTAACTGTACAGACGGTGGGTATTTACACCTGGTATACAAAAAGGGTATTGCAGGCACACAAACCAGAACACTAGAGCCAAATAAACTGTATTTAAAAAAATAAAATAAAATTCACAGCCGTATACTGCCAGATCAGATGGTGCATATACACACTAGTTATATAACAGGGTTTTTCAGCCAAAAAGAACGCTGAACAGTAGTGCCAAATATAGTTTGGTATGTAGCAGAGCACCTAATACACCACTAATGCCTCTCTCTGTCCCTACTCCAGCAGCTATCCCTGAATACGGCAGCCGTTCTCTGTAAAGTGTATCTTGTAGTAAAGCTATCACTGTAGTGCACTATAGTAGCCCTGATAAGGGCTTTTAATCACGCTCCTGCCTGTCCAACTGCTAAAACCTGTCTGTCCCTTCTCCAGCCTCTGTCCCTGACTAAGTTCACGCAGCATATGCGTACGAGCAGGAAGAGCTGAGTTTTTAATATTCGAGGTCACATGGTTTTTCCAGCCAATCCATGTAGACGCTGTTTTCGCGCTGCCAGCGTGCTCAGCGTGCCTGTCATACCCCCCCTGCATGTTGATTGGTGGAAAAAGAGCGCCAGGGAAGGTGGGAGGGGAAACGAATTCTAAGTGCGCCATCGCCGTTATACTCGATTGAAATCGAGTATGCCGAATAGCGTAGTATTCGATCGAATACCGGCTCGATCGAACACTACTCGCTCATCTCTAGTAGTGATAAGCGAACTTCTGTTTTCAAGTTTGGGTTATATAAGAATTCCGTTATGTATTCCGTTACAACAGACTATAACGTATGGTTATACGAAATCCTTAGATAACCAGAACCTTGTACGCCAAACTTTAAAACAGAAGTTTGCTCATGACTACCTATATGCACATGGATGCGAAAAATGGCGGTGTGAGGGCAGTTTAAGTAACAGTCGTCAGATGGCCATTTTTATAAACAATTAAAGTCTATGAGGCCGGTCACACAGCTGTTTCTTTAACAGCCAAAGAATAGCGGCTGTCAGAAAGTAGGGCATGTTGTGAGATTAGGTGTTTCATTATTTTTGGGCGGAGTTAAAGGCGTGGCATGACTTGCATAATGTCCCTCTTTTTTCTTTTGAAAAGTTGGGAGGTATGGTGCTTGTATTGTGCTCATCCCCATTCACTTTCATGCACCTAGGCCATGTGATGGCTAAATGTGACGTCCCAGGCTTAAACTGAGAAAGGGCTGTGATGCTACTGCGAGCGCCAGTGCCTTCTCAAACTGCTGATCAGTGGGACCCCCACCGATCAAATACCAATGACCTATCCAAAAGATAGGTCATCAGTATTTAAATCTCGGAAAACCCCTTTAAGTTGAGCTGCTCCCTATCTGGTGAGCTTAGTCTGGTCATGTTTTCCACAGTTTCCAGACAAAACTTTTACTCCCAACCAGGCCCATAGCAATCAACTTTTTCTAGAGAAGGAATTGTCTTTGTAAGACATCGCCTTTAAGACTACTGTTCACAAGTGACATAATTTATCATTTATTATTTTGTAAAAAGTTCAGAGAGTAGAATTCCCAAGGTATTTGTCTCACTAGTCACGTTTTATTGAATGAAAATCCTAACTTAAATAATTGTCAGTTAATTTCTAAAAAAAATGTACCATATTTTTCACTTTATAAGACGCACTTTTTTCCCCCAAAAGTAGGGGGAAAATGGACATGCATCTTACAAAGCAAATACTAGTGAGCACTTCCATTATGGAAGCGCTCACTAGTATGCATTAGGTGCCGGGAAGCACTTCAGATACTCACCTTCCTGCGCCGCGACTCCGCTCCGGTGCTCCCTTACAGCGCTCCTCATACAGCGTCAGAACTTAATGCGTGCACTATGACCTGACGCTATACACACTCAGGTGACAGTTCAGCGCAGGACCCGGAGCGGAGCCGCGGCGCAGGAGAGATAAGAGAGGTTTTTTATTTTATTCTTATTGGGCTGAGTGATCTGATCTGAGGTCTGATGGGGGCTTAGTGGGCTGATTTGAGGTCTGATGGGGCTGATCTGAGGTCTGATGGGGGCTGATTTGAGGTCTGATGGGGGCTGAGTGGGCTGATCTGAGGTCTGATGGGGGCTGATTTAAGGTCTAATGTGGGTTGAGTGGGCTGATCTGAGGTCCGATGGGGGCTGATTTGAGGTCTGATGGGGCTGAGTGGGCTGATCTGAGGTCTGATGGGGGCTGAGTGGGCTGATCTGAGGTCTGATGGGGGCTGATTTGAGGTCTGATGGGGGATGATTTAAGGTCTAATGTGGGTTGAGTGGGCTGATCTGTGGTCCGATGGGGCTGAGTGGGCTGATCTGAGGTCTGATGGTGGTCTGAAAGGGCTGATCTAAGGTCTGATGGGGTTCTAAAAGGGCTGATCTGAGGTCTGATGGGGGTCTGACATGGAGGGCTAATGTGATGTCCTGAAATGTATGGGGGGTCTGATATGAGGATCTCATATGAGGCCTGATGAAAAATATTTTTTATCATCGGTTGTGTCTTATAAAGTGAAAAATACAGTATTTTTGTTCCTCAGGACTTATTATGTAGAATAAATAATGTTATAATCATTTAGATGGAGAGCAGGGAGTAAATAATAAAAACGAAAAAATGGAACATGGCTGCATGAGGAAGGGAATAAATCTACAGCGTGTCCATATGTCCACTGCAGATTTCACTCATTAAAATGCATAAGGTGAAATCAGCAGCAAATCAACACTAAAATCTGCAACAAATCGGCGTGCTAATTTTGCCATGGATTCGGTACAGTTTTTACTGCAGAAACATAGCAAAGCCACAGTGGAATTTCCTCTGTGGAAAATTAAGCCTGTGTCCGCCTTACCCAAAAAAATGCATTTTCAGAAACCCTATAAATATTGTATAGATACAGTTACATGTGCTACGATATATATAAAATGACGGCCAAATGCATAACTTCACAGTACAAGGGCTATTCCATGTATGCAGTGTAGGGGCAGAGTTGGTACACCTCTTGTGCTGCAGTACTCATGTCTGCTTCAGGTTCACTCATTGCATTGACATAGGCTGTGCTTGTATACTCATGGTCGGAATAAGGGATGCAGGGTTCTAGATATATAAGGCACCCCAACCATAAAATCAATTTGTACTGACAGTAGTATCGTGGTAGAGAGAGGTTAATGGGAACATGTCCAGGAGTTTATTTACCTCATAAGGTTACAGCACTGTCTTTTGCTCTAACCAATGGTCTGCAACTAGGCTGACAGGATGTAGCTATACTGCTATATAGTGTACATACATACACGCAGTTGACTCGCAATATTATGACCATCCACCATCTAATATCCAGAGTGACCACTGTGTGCATAATGGACAGCAGCTAGATGGGCTGGAAGTAACTCAATAAGGTCTGGGTAGGTTGTCACAGTTATCCGGAGCCATGCTGGAAGGTGCGTTGGGGAAGATCCATAGAGCAACCACGGCGGTTGAGGTGGTCCCACAGATGCTCAGTTGAGTTCAGGTCTGGGGAATTAGGAGGCCAGGGTAGTACTAAGAAGTCTTGGTCATACAGTTTAAACCAGGGGCGTAGCTAAAGGCTCATGGTCCCTGGTGCAACAGTTCAGCTTGCCCCCCCCCACCCCCACCTCACTCAGCGCTGGTGCTTTTTCTGCTGCCCGAGGCAAATATTGAAACGCCCCCCCCCCCCATGCCAAAATCTCAACCTAATCCCTTCCCTCCAGTCCTACTATTAAAGGGGTTGTCCTCTTTTTACTACTGATGACCTATCCTCAGGGTAGGTTATCAATATCAGATCGGCCAGGGTCTTCCGGCATCCCCGACAATCAGCGGTTTGAAAAGAGGGCAGCGCTCATATAAGAGCTGCTTTCTCTGCTCTGTTCACTTGCTCGCCGTAGCATTTGCAGTGATGAGCAGTAAACAGAGCAGAGAAGGCAGCGCTCATACCAAAAAAAAAAAAAAGGACAACCACTTTAAAGACATACTTGGAAAACATTACATTCAGCACTACAGAACATACAGGGTCATACGTCCCCACATATGTACCTCCTACATCCAGTGACTTCTCTGATGTAGATGTTCTGTTTCCTCTTTATCTCTTGTCAGACCAGACCGCCATGGTGACTTCTTTCAGCCACGCCTTGTCTCGCAGAGTTTAACAAACAGACAATCTTACTTTCCTACTTTTCCATCATCCTCTCACCTTCTCAACACCCCATCCTGCCCCCCTCCTCCCAATACTATACTGCAGAAACAGTCCCCCTGAAAATACTGGTACCACACAGAAAAACAATATCCCCTTACCTTTCAGATCAGAACTCCATATCAAACCTCCAGACCCCCAATCAGACCCCCATTAGACCTCTCTAGACCCCCAGTCAGACCCATCAGATCCCCAATCAGACTCTTCAGGCCCCTAATCAGATCCCACTTCTGGCCCCTAATCAGACCCTCCTTCTGGCTCCCATATCAGACCCCCCTTCTGTTCCCCATATCAGACCCCCCTTCTGGCCCCCATATCAGACCCCCCCTTCTGACCCTCAAATCAGTCCCCCCTTTAGGCCCCCATATCAGACCTCAGATCAGACTATAAAACAAATAAATAAACTTACCTCTTCTGCTGTGTCGCTCCTCTCCCTGTCCTGGCTGTCACCTCACTCTCACCTCTTCCGGGCCCGCGCTGCAGTCACCTGACCTCCTGCAGCGTCAGGTCAGAGTGCGCTCTGTACATCCTGACGCTGCAGGCAGTCAGGACACTGCAGCGCGGGCCTCAGAAAGAGAGAGCAGGAGGAGAGATAAGTACTGTACAGCGCTACCAGCTCTTCACTTCTCCTGCATACTAGCGAGCGCTTCCATTATGGAAGCGCTCACTAGTATTCCCGTTTATAAGATGCACTGCATCTTATAAAGGGAAAAGTAGAGCACCACTGGCGGCTTAGGGGCCTGGTAGCGACTGCGACCGCTGCGACCCCTATAGTTATGCCAATGGTTTGAACCAATGTTGGACATTTCTAGCTGTGTGATATGTTGCATTGTCTTTCTGGAAGATCCCATCCACCTCAGGGAAGACAATTAGCATGTATGGGTATACATAATCTGCAAGAATGGATTCATACCATGAATCGGTTGAGGTAGCCTTACTTATTACAATGTTACCTTATTGAAAATCATGAAATATAATCCCGGAGAGTGGCAGTTCTGGAGGCTGATCAATTTTTCTTTATACTTTAGGCCTTATTCATGGTGGCTCAGTGGTTAGCACTGGTGCCTTGAAGCTCAGGGTTCCTAGGTTTGAATCCAACCAAGGACAACATCTGCATGGAGTTTGTATGTTCTCCATGTGTTTGCGTGGGTTTCCTCCGGGTACTCCAGTTTCCTCCCACACTCCAAAGACATACTGATAGGGAACTTGGATTGTGAGCTCCATTGGGGACAGCTTGATGCTAATGTCTGTAAAACACTGCAGAATATATTAGCACTATATAAGTGTATAAAGTAATAAATATTCACATGTTCCACATATGTGTGTTGTACATGTTCTCCACGGCCAGCACACGTTCACAATCATGTTAATGTGTGTATTCACACATCAGTGTTTTAGCACAGAAGCATGTTCTATTTCGTACGTGTTCATGGATCCATCACGCCCATTAGTCTATGGGTCCATGAAATATGGATGTTATTAGTTTTTCATCCGTGTTTCACAGATCATTAGAAGAGACGCTTTGAAAATTATTTTTCAGCTGCACAGTGTTCACGAAACACGGATGACACACAGATAGCAGAAAACGGACACAGGGACCACACACGGATCCTTCAGGGACATCTTCATGGAGGCATCACTGACTATCTTTTCACGGATTTGAGCACAGACGTGTGAATGAGCCTTTAGTTTGAAAGCATAGGCAGCTTGTAAGGGATGTGGGCTGCAAGTAATTCTGGAAACTACAGGCTAATGCACACAATACAGATCCATAGTATGCCGCCCATAGGTTGTTATGGGCCTATACTGAACAGGACAGTCCAGATACATTTTAGGATCAATTATATGGGCTTAAAAATGTGCCCAAATTACGGCTGTCATCTCTGCACTCTGCACCTTTTACTATTATTTTTTGACATACAGAAAAAGTGTCTTTTGCAGCTCATTTGGTAATGCCTGTTCTTATTGTAAATTTTGACAGCTTTATTGTCATGCACTTTGCTTATTAAAATGCAAATGAGTTTCCAGCCGACACACCCTATAGCGTCTTTTTTCTCCTTCACTTGTTGTAAAAGATATTCATCCCTTTTTACATAGTTTTGCGAGGCTGGAACAGGAGCTGGGCTTGGCCCATGTTCCTCTGTACAGTAGAATACGAAAGCTTTTCAGAGCCAAAAACAAAGTCCAGTTAACCTCTGGATACAGTGTGTAGCTGTTCGAAATATCTGACCTGGAAGTGTAACGGCACCTGATTGGCTGGCGCAGCTCACGGAAAAAATGTGCTCACAGTTGGCCAGATCAATAGGACACGTTTGTAAAAAAGGCCAAAATGAGTCTGCTAGAAGGAAAACCACCAATAGGTGGCAGTAAGGCAGTAAACAAGCAAACCAGAGCAGGATACATACTCAGACCTTACTGTGTGCAGGAGCCATGATCCTATATGAAATAATCATGAAACGTGGTACATTTTTAACTGAAATATTCAGTTAATAAAAAGCCATTATTTTCTGTATAGTACAAAATCCTGCTGACTCATACCATCTCGCAGAGGACGAAAGGATGCTCTTTTGTCCTTTATCGAGTGAATAGGGGCCTATGGATATGTGGTGTATGAGCCGAGAGCTTTCTCAGTGCATACACCAGACATGTTCACATAATGCAATGTGAAACGAACCTTACAAGCTTTAAGTCCTTCAGGACCAAGCAATTTCTCATTTTTGTGTTTTCTTTTTTTTTTTTAACTCCTGGCCTGCCAGAAACAATAACTTTTTTATTTTTCTGTTCACATACTGTAACCCTATGTGGACTTGTTTTCTGCAGGAGAAGTAGTACTTTTTAATAGCACCATTTACTATTGGATACTATGTGGTGGGAAGCTGGAAATAAAATCAAAATGTGGTGGAATTGGAAAAAACCTGCAATTCCGCTACAATTTTACGTTTTTTTTTTTAATGGAATTCCCTATGCAGTCAGGGGAGGACTGGGAACTTAATGTGGCCCTGGAAAAAACTAAATTGGCCCCATTTTGTAGTTGGGGTCAATTTGACAGAAGGCAGGGCCAACTCAAATGAAAGTAGGGGGCACAGCATTACCATTTTGTGATACATTATACCACTACAGCAGAGCTAAATACCATAGTGCAGCACAAAATACCTCAGCAACAACTGCCACTCTATGGTGGCCAGTGCCAGCTGCCACATTCTGTTCTCCTACTCCAGTTGCCTCAGCATAGCAATAAAGTTGAATTCGGGAGTCAGGAGGGGAGGAATGTCAGATTATTAATTACCTGGCTGGTGGCCATGTAGAGGGCTCCGGCAGCCCCCTGGGCACTGACCCACCAGAAAATTTCTATGTACGGTCTATGGCCAATCCTCCCCTGTATGCCGTAAAACTGACTTCATTCTCCAGGTCAGTATGATTACAACTTCCACATGGACAGAATCTCATGTGTAGCTGTAGCCCATGACTAGCCTCAGCTATGATGTATCCCCAAGCGGCATATATCCGAGCCTTGGGGACAATCCACCACTGTGGCCAGTCATTGGCTGCAGCAGCACATGTGACCCTATCTCTGTGAACCAGAAGACCAGTGAAGAGAGCCAGGGAGGTGGAGCGGAGCACCAGGGATAAGGTAAGAATGGATTTTTCCAAAAGAACAGCTGGCTAGGGTGCAAAGAAAAAAAAAGTTGAACATAAAAGGGGTTATGCCATGACTGATGTAAAAAAATTAAAATCAGACATCATATAGCACTGCAATCTCTTTCTATCAAACCTAGAGCCAGCCCTGTAACTCACATGGATCCAGAGATCTCCCCAATCATTGCCACAATTCATTTCAAGCTGGCAACTCAGGGATGCCTCCTTTCTCGAGGAGGGGGGTGTCTTTTCTGCTGCAGCTCTTTCTCTGTAACTGCCACATCTTCTACCAGAAGTAGGGATGAGTGAACCTGTGTTTCAAGTTCAGTGTACAAGGTTCGGTTTATCTAAGAATACCGTTATGGATTCCCCTATAACGGACTATAACGTATTGTCCTTTTTAGCGGAATCCATAACGGAATTCTTAGATAACCCGAACCTTGTACGACGAACTTGAAACACAAGTTTGCTCAACACTTACCAGGAGCTATGGATGCTGACAGTTGGAGATTTAAACTGAGCATGTGCCACCACCTCAATGAGGTGGATGGAGAAATAAGGAGAAGAATAAACAGTAGGTGGTGCTATACACATACAAATTATTGAATAGATCAGTGGCTATACTACTTTTTTAATTCTAGACAGTTGAAAAAGTATTCAGATCCATGTGTTGGTTTGAAAAATGTAGAATATTTTTGTGAGACAGCCTCTTTAAGCTGGGACTACATTCAGCTCATAGGAAATGTACATTATATAGAATATGACCTGCTGATTAAAACAACTGTTTATTGGTGTTCTCTGTGTCTTATTAATGTTTTGCAAGGTTTTGATGAGTATTTATAACAATGATACCAAAATGTCATATTTACCAAAAAAACATAGCAGAAATACTGCAAAAACACCACATGTGAACATACTTTTATAAAACTGGACTAGAGATGAGCGAGCACTAAAATGCTCGGGTGCTCGTTATTCGAGACGAACTTTTCCCGATACTCGGGTGCTCGTTTCGAGTAACAGACCCCATTGAAGTCAATGGGAGATTCGAGCATTTTTTGCAGGGGACCAAGGCTCTGCCTAGGGAACACTGGGTGAAAACCTGGAAACATCAGAAAATGATGGAAACACCACGGAAATGGACAGGAAACAGCAGGGGCAGCATGCATGGATGCCTCTGAGGCTGCCTAATCCCACCATTACCCCAAATTCTCCTGTAACAGCCTGGTGGTTACCCTCATGGCAATTGTGCTCACCCATACCAAGAAAGGCGAGGCACATGCCCATCACATGTTAGGGAAGCACCCAACTAGGTGCCACGAAGGTCCATCACCCATGCCCATGCTGGCACTGCTCTCCTATCCCAAGCCACACGATGCAGGCATAAGCCTGACACAGCATGGCGGTGACACCAACAAGTGAGCAAGTTAGATGAGGTAGCTGGTGAAGCACTCAAAAATTTAGCCTGACACAGCATGGCGGTTACACCACCAATGACTTTGTCCGACTGAGAATGCAGTGAAATGGCTTTTGTTGAGCCCCCAAAAATTTTTTTCTTTTCGGAGTACATAAAGTCGACCCTCAGCAAAAAAAAATTTTTTTAAATGTTGGTACTTGCGCCTCCTGAAAAATTGTTTTGGACTGTCTGTTTGACGCTCCTGAAACATTGTTTTACACTGTCTGTAGTTGACACTGCAGAAAAATTGTTTGGAGAGAGGGCCTGTAGGGGGCCCTCCGAAAAAATTGTTTAGAGAGAGGGCCTGTAGGTGGCCCTCCGGAAAAATTGTTTAGCGAGAGGGCCTGTAGGTGGCCCTCCGGAAAAATTGTTTAGAGAGAGGGCCTGTAGGTGGCCCTCCGGAAAAATTGTCATAAAAGAGTGCCTGTTGGCCCTCCCTCACCATCTTTCTGTAAAGCTCACCCCTACTCTGCCTAGACTGGGGACAGGTGACAGTGTCTTGCTGGGGTGACATAAAACTGGCAAAGGCCTTGGAGAGCGTTCCCCTGCCAGTGCTGGACAAGCTGCCTGCTCGCCTCCTCTCCCTCGCTACTTGGCCCACAGAACCACGCCCTCTGCAGCTAGCGGTGTCAGATGTGAAGGATTGTTTCAGCTTGTGCACCAGGGCCTGTTGATATTGATTCACTCTCATACTCCTTTCCTCTACAGGGATGAGAGTGGAAAGGCTCTGCTTGTACCGTGGGTCCAGGAGAGTGAACACCCAGTAATCGGTGTTTGAAAAAATGCTTCTAACGCGAGGGTCACGGGATAGGCAGCCTAACATGAAGTCTGCCATGTGCGCCAGAGTCCCAACACGCAAGAATTCCCTCTCCTCACTGACCGGACTCCATTTCCTCCTCCTCTTCAGCCCATACACGCTCAAGAGTTAAGAAGGACTGAGCACACTCTTCTGTCTCGCCGACATTCTCCCCCTCTTCCTCCTCATCCTCATCCCCCTCCTCTGATACGCGCTGAGAAACAGACCAGAGGGTGCTCTGGCTATCAAGCAACGTATCTTCCTCCACCGTCTCTTGTGACAAGCGCAAAGCTTCCGACTTCATGCTGAGCAGTGAGTTTTTCAACAGGCAAAGCAGCGGGATGGTGAGGCCGATAATGGCGGCATCGCCGCTGACCATCTGTGTTGACTCCTCAAAGTTGCTCAACACCTGGCAGATATCAGACATCCACGTCCACTCCTCATTGTAGACTTGAGGAATCTGACTGACCTGACTACCAGTTCTGGTGGAAGTTGACATCTGGCAGTCTACAATCGCTCTGCGCTGCTGGTAAACTCTGGATAACATGTTTAATGTCGAATTCCATCTTGTGGGCACGTCGCACAACAGTCGGTGAGTGGGCAGTTGTAGGCGGCGCTGCGCTGCCCTGAGAGTGGCAGCATCTGTGGTCGACTTGCGGAAATGCGCACAGATGCGGCGCACCTTGGTGAGCAAATCAGACAGATTGGGGTATGTCTTGAGGAACCGCTGAACTATTAGATTGAACACGTGGGCCAGGCATGGCACATGTGTCAGTCTGCCGAGTTGCAGAGCCGCCACCAGGTTACGCCCGTTGTCACACACAACCATGCCTGGCTTGGGTTCAGCGGTGCCAGCCACACATCGGTCTGCGCCGTGATGCCCTGTAATAGTTTTTGGTCGGTGTGCCTTTTGTCACCTAAGCTCAGCAGTTTGAGCACCGCCTGCTGGTGCTTAGCCACGGCACTGCTGCTGCGCCTAGAGCTACCGACTGAAGGCGCCATGCCCACGGATGGTAATTCGGAGGAGGAGGAGGAGGGGTCGGTGGAGGAGGCATAGTACGTCTGAGAGACTGTGACCGAGGTAGGCCCCGCAATCCTCGGTGTGGGCAGTACATGACCGCCCCCAGGGTCAGACTCGGTCCCAGCCTCCACCAAGTTAACCCAAAGTGCCGTCAGTGATATATAGTGTCCCTGCCCGGCAGCACTTGTCCACGTGTCCGTGGTTAGGTGGACCTTCTCAGAAACAGCGTTGGTCAGGGCACAGATGATGTTCTGTGACACGTGCTGGTGTAGGGCTGGGACGGCACATCAGGAAAAATAGTGGCGGCTGGGGACCAAATACCGAGGGGCAGCCACCGCCTTGAGGTTGCGAAAGGCCTCGGTCTCTACCAGCCTATAGGGCAGCATCTCCAGGCTCAGCAATTTGGAGATGTGGACGTTGAGGGCTTGGGCATGTGGGTGGGTGGAACTGTATTTCCTCTTGCGCTCCAGCGTCTGCTGTAAAGACAGCTGAACGCTGCGCAGGGACACATTGGTGGACGCTGTGGAGGATCGTGTAGGCGAAGGTGTGGTTTTCCGGCGGGAGACGCTCGTGCCGGGGTCCTGGGCAGGGGGTTGACTAGCAGAGGCAGCGAGTGACACAGGGGAAGGAGCAGTGGTGGGACCCGCAGGAGGTGAACAGCCTTGGTTCCATTGAGTGGGGTGTTTAGCACTCATATGCCTGCGCATGCTGGTGGTGGTTAGGCTAGTAGTGGTGGCACCCCTGCTGATCCTGGTGTGGCACAGGTTGCACACCACAGTCCGTCGGTCATCCTCAATTTCCTTTAAAGAACCTCCAGACTTGCGAACATCTAGGCCTCGCCACGGGAGCTTCACTACGTGAAACAATTGCTGCTGATGCACAAGCTCTGGCCCTGCTTCTCCCTCTGGCCACACCACTGCCTCTTCCAACCTGTTCTGGTGCAGCACTCGCCTCCGCCTCAGAAGCACTGTCTTCACTCGGCTTATCAAACCAGCTTGGGTTCAGTCACCTCGTCATCCTCCGATTCCTCAGTCTGCTCCCCCCTCAGACTTCCTGCCCTGACAACAACTTCACCACTGTCTGACAACCGTGTCTCCTCATCGTCCGACACCTCTTTACACACTTCTTCCACTAAGTCAACAATGTCATTACCCTCAGACTGCGACAGTTGGAAAACTTGGGCATCGGGAAAGAGGTCAGCAGCAACCTGAGAAGTGGTTTGTGACTCTGGGAAGGGTCCAGAAAACAGTTCCTCAGAGTATGCCGGATCGCATTCCAAATTTTCCTGGGAGGGGGCAGAGTGGGGGGGAGGAGGTTTAGGTGGAGGAGCCAGAGGAATGCTCCCTTGGGTAACGTGGGTGGACTGCGTGGAAGACTGACTGGTGGACAAATTACTTGAAGCATTGTCCGCAATCCACAACATCACCTGTTTGCACTGTTGTGGTTTCAACAGTCCTCTACCACGTGTCCCTGTAAGTTGAGACATGAAGCTAGGGAGTGTAGCTCTGTGGCGTTCCCCTGCTCCCTCATCAGCAGGTACTGTCTCACCCTGCCCAGGACCACGGCCTCTGCCCCCTGCAGTAATTGTATGCCCACGCCCTCGTCCTCGACCCTTAGCCCTGGGGTTCAACATTTTCTGTATATAAGTGTATTATATATACCAAAAAAAAAAATGGGCCTGCTGTACTGAAACCCACAAACTTGTTCAATCTGAACAAGTTAATATATAGGTGGATAAGTTAGAGCAAAATTACGTATTTTATTACGTACCGTGCAGTATGGAGCAATTACACTGAAACTATTAGATTAGGCAGACTTGGTCTGCTTAAGTGCAACCCAGAAAAATGTCGCACTCAGATTTTTCTAATGTAGCTGTATCAGTGAGAGCAAAAGACCTTTTTTAATTACGTGACATACAGTATGGGTCACCTGGACAGAAAATACAGATTGTGGTTTGTGGTGACTGGACAGCTGAACTGTGACACACAGAATGGTTCCACACAGCTGTATGAAATGGATTTGTATCACTGACATAAAACAACAAAAAAACATTTTTTTTTTTTTTTTAACGTAACGTGCAGAATATATCAGAGAGCAAACTCAGCCCCTGCTGACTGTGGCTATTTTCACTGCAACCCAGACAAATGTCGCACAGAGATTTTTCTAATGTAGCTGTATCAGTGAGAGCAAATGACCGTATTGGATTACATGACGTACAGTATGGGTCACCTGGACAGAAAATACGGATTGTGGTTTGTGGTGACTGGACAGCTGAACTGTGACACACAGAATGGTTCCACACAACTGTATGAAATGGATTTGTATCACTGAGATAAAACAACAAAACAACTAATTTTTTTTTTTTTTAACGTGACGTGCAGAATATATCAGAGAGCAAACTCAGCCCCTGCTGACTGTGGCTATTTTCACTTCAACCCAGAAAAATGTCGCACTCAGATTTATCTAATGTAGCTGTATCAGTGAGAGCAAATGACCGTATTGGATTACGTGACGTACAGTATGGGTCACCTGGACAGAAAATACGGATTGTGGTTTGTGGTGACTGGACAGCTGAACTGTGACACACAGAATGGTTCCACACAGCTGTATGAAATGGATTTGTATCACTGAGATAAAACAACAAAAAAACAAAGTTTGTTATATATGGCGATAGCTGCACTACTAGTGCCAGCCAGCCCAGCCAGGAGACAAAAAAAGTGTCTTGTAGCCCTTAGAAGGGCTGTTGGGTTCTTTTGAGATCACTCCTGCCTAACAGAGAACTAAATCCAGGCCCTAACACTCTCCCTGAAACGCAGCAGATCTGTCCCTAACGACATCCAGACAGCCTCTGAGCTGAGCACCGCCGGACGTCACTAGTATATTCCAGGGTCACTTGATCTGGCCAGCCAACCCCTGCTATCGACATGTAAGGCCCCACGTGATGCTGGGGGGTACCGCAGAGTCTCCTGGCTAGTGATTGGCTGAGTTATAGGCGCCAAAAATTCAAAATGCGGGAGATGCCATTTCCTCGAGCATGGCGAGATACTCGTCCGAGCAGCGAGCACTTACGAGTACCTTAATACTCGAACGAGCACCAAGCTCGGACGAGCATGCTCGCTCATCTCTACTGAAGACACATAATATAAAAATTATAGCTCTGAAAATGGTGATTGGGACTGTTCAGCTCCTCCATCCCCTCTGTTCACGTGATACAAAGCATGCTCACTAACCTTGCCCATAGAAGTCAGTGAGTCCTTTTCATGGGCCAAGTGAGCAACAAAATTCTGTTTAAGGGCTCATGCAGATGACTTATACATATATATATATATATATATATATATATATATATACAGCACCAGCTTTGTAAGGCTATGTTCACTCTGCCGTTATCTCTTTCTATTGGGAGTTTTGTTCAGGTTTCCATCATTTTTAGGGCTCATGCACAGGAACATATTTTTTTTTTATGTTCCATTTTTTTGCGGCCCTTATGCAGAACCATTCATTTAAATGGGGCCGAAAAAAACCCATAAATTACTCAGTGTGCATTCCGTTTTTGTATGTCCACATGTTATTGTCCGCATTACAGACAAGGATAGGATAGTTCTATTAGGGGCCGGCTGTTCCATTCCGCAAAATACGGAATGCACATGGCCGATATCTGTGTTCTGCGGATCCGTAATTTTCGGGCCGCAAAACATCCAGCAGTCATGTGCATGAGCCCTTAAGAGCAAAAAATAGCGTTGTAGCATGTTGTGTTAAAACGTTGGAAATCTAGATGGAACCCCGGTGAGTGTAGTCAAATAGACCAGAAGCAGGAATCTGCAGTACAATACCTCTTATTTATAGAATGAATCTTGCTGTGTGAACAATTTTTGAGATTTTTTGGGATTGTTCATCTTCTACACAGAAATTGTGTTGTTTCATTGTAATGCGATCCCTTTAAATGTGATCTAAATAAAAAATGTGATCTAAAAATCCACCGTTCTGCTAACAATAAAAATACTGCACAATGTAATGGGCCTCGAATGCTGTGGTTTGTATTCCTGATATGTGTGGTAATGTGTCATGACCACGGTAATTAGAAGACATTCTCTGGATTTGCTCTAATGGTTAAGTGCAACAATTTGCACAAAGTGGGTCTGCAGCTTGTTGAAGAGTTGAAATGATAAAAAGAAAAAGTTGATTCATTGTGGGTAGTGCGAGGTACATGATGAGCCTTTTAATACTGCTCCAATGCATTGAAAATGAGGCAACTTTGCAAACAGTCTTGATTTTTTATAAATATATATATATAATATAAATAAAAAATATTTTATGGCTGTATGTCTGCAGGTCCTATACAGACATATATGTGTCCATGGCAACAGACAACATGCAAACCCTGTGTAGTCTGATCGTATAGAAATTATGAGACTTTTCTACCGCGTGTAACTAGGAACATAAAGGGGTTGTCTCACTTCAGCAATGTAGAGAAAGTTAATTCAAGCCACTTACTAATGTATTGTGATTGTCCATTTTGCATCCTTTGCTGGCTGGATTCATTTTTCCATCACATTATACACTGCTTGTTTCCATGGTTACAACCACCCTGCAATCCAGCAATGGTGGCCATGCTTGCACGCTATAGAAAAAGAGCCTGCCTCTCTGGTGGCAAGACCACAGGAGCACACATAGGCTGGTGCTTTTTCCTATAATATGTAAGCACGTCGACTGCTGCTGGATTGCAAGGTGGCCGTAACAATGGAAACGAGCAGTGTATAATATGAAGGAAAAGTGAATCCAGCCAGCAAAGGAAGCAATATGGATGATAATAACAATACATTAGTGAGTGCCTTGTATTAACTTTCTCTACGTGATAAATGCCATTTGCTGAAGTGAGACAACCCCCTTTAAAGTGGTTTTCCTTTTTTAGAAAATTTATTTTGATAGGCCTTGTTAGGGAATTCTGAATATTAAGGGGGTTATCTGGTAATACATATTGATGACCTGTCCCCAGGATGGGACATCAATATCAGATTGGTAGAGGTCCAACGCCTGCGCTCCCTTAGCACCGCGGCTTCTTCCTAGACCATGTGACATCACCGTTCATCGCACACATGGCCTAGTTTCAGCTCAACCCCACTGAAGCGAATGGGGCTGGGCAGCAATACAAAGCACAGCCGATGTACAGCGCTGTGCTTGGGAGGGTTGCCGAGAACTGGCTAAGCTCAACAGTGCTCTGGTGAACGTGGTGGCTCCTCGTAGCAGCTGATCAGCATGGGTGCCGGGACTCAGACCCCCACCTGTCTCTGTTCTGGCTCTTTATCTTTTGACCAGAGTGCAAAGTGGAGGACCTGTCCTGTTCTTCCTTACACAGGCATGCCACTGATGTGAATGGCAACTGTGTAATGTATAATTTTCCCTGTGGTGCTGCAGCAAAACTAAATACTTATTTCCCCACACAGCACAGATTATTGATGTGTGATCAGCTTTTTGCCAAGGGACCATTCTATCCAGTATGGAGGACCCTGTTAACAAGAGAGTTAGGCTACTTTCACACTAGCAGCAGTGGATTCCGGGAGGCTGTTCAGGCGGGTGAACAGCCTGCCGGATCCGTGCTGCCGCTGGTGCACGTGTGGGGCCGGAACTACGCTCCAGCCCCATTCACTATAATGGGGGCGGGCTGCAGTTCCGGCCGCAGCACGGCAAATTTGCCGAAAGGCGGCCGGACCAAAACTACAACATAATCTGCCATTAGAAAATAAGACCAGGTTAGAAAAAAAGACACACCTTCTGATTCAAAGAGTTTTCTGTATTTTCATGACTATGAAAACTGTAGATTCACACTGAAGGCATCAGAACTATGAATTAACACATGTGGAATTATATACTTAAAAAAGTGTGAAACAACTAAAAATATGTCTTATATTCTAGGTTCTTCAAAGTAGCCACCTTTTGCTTTGATTACTGCTTTGCACACTCTTGGCATTCTCTTGATGAGCTTCAAGAGGTAGTCACCTGAAATGGTATTCCAACAGTCTTGAAGGAGTTCCCAGAGATGCTTAGCACTTGTTGGCCCTTTTGCCTTCACTCTGTGGTCCAGCTCACCCCAAATCATCTCAATTGGGTTCAGGTATGGTGACTGTGGAGGCCAGGTCATCTGGCGTAGCAACCCATCACTCTCCTTCTTGGTCAAATAGCCCTTACACAGCCTGGAGGTGTGTTTGGGGTCATTGTCCTGTTGATAAATAAATGATGGTCCAACTAAACGCAAACCAGATGGAATAGCATGCCGCTGCAAGATGCTGTGGTAGCCATGCTGGTTCAGTATGCCTTCAATTTTGAATAAATCCCCAACAGTGTCACCAGCAAAGCACCCCCACACCATAACACCTCCTCCTCCATGCTTCACGGTGGGAACCAGGCATGTAGAGTCCATCCGTTCACCTTTTCTGCATCGCACAAAGACACGGTGGTTGGAACCAAAGATCTCAAATTTGGCTCATCAGACAAAAGCACAGATTTCCACTGGTCTAATGTCCATTCCTTGTGTTCTTTAGCCCAAACAAGTCTCTTCTGCTTGTTGCCTGTCCTTAGCAGTGGTTTCCTAGCAGCTATTTTACCACGAAGGCCTGCTGCACACAGTCTCCTCTTAACAGTTGTTGTAGAGATGTGTCTGCTGCTAGAACTCTGTGTGGCATTGACCTGGTCTCTAATCTGAGCTGCTGTTAACCTGCGATTTCTGAGGCTGGTGACTCGGATGAACTTCTCCTCTGCAGCAGAGGTGACTCTTGGTCTTCCTTTCCTGGGGCGGTCCTCATGTGAGCCAGTTTCTTTGTAGCGCTTGATGGTTTTTGCGACTGCACTTGGGGACACTTTCAAAGTTTTCCCAATTTTTCGGACTGACTGACCTTCATTTCTTAAAGTAATGATGGCCACTCGTTTTTCTTTACTTAGCTGCTTTTTTCTTGCCATAATACAAATTCTAACAGTCTATTCAGTAGGACTATCAGCTGTGTATCCACCTGACTTCTGCCCAACACAACTCATGGTTCCAACCCCATTTATAAGGCAAGAAATCCCACTTATTAAACCTGACAGGGCACACCTGTGAAGTGAAAACCATTTCAGGTGACTACTTCTTGAAGCTCATCAAGAGAGTGCCAAGAGTGTGCAAAGCAGTAATCCAAACAAAAGGTGGCTACTTTGAAGAACCGAAAATATAAGACATATTTTCAGTTGTTTCACATTTTTTGTTAAGTATATAATTCCACGTGTGTTATTTCATAGTTTTGATGCCTTCAGTGTGAATCTACAATTTTCATAGTCCTGAAAATACAGAAAATACAGAAAACTCTTTGAATGAGAAGGTGTGTCCAAACTTTTGGTCTATACTGTATATATATATATATATATATATATATATATATATATATATATATAAGGTTTTAATTGGTAAAAAACATGTAAGGGCAGAGCAATAAGGAAGAGCACCAGATAGAGAATTGTTAGGTCACGCTGCTCTTCTTATTCCCTATACTAGGATAAATACAGTTTTGCCCAGAGTGTTCCTTAATCCTTTAGTGACCGACACATTTTCAATTTTTTTGTTTTCATTTTTACTCCCAGCCCTCCCAAAGCCTTAACCTTTTTATTTTTTCATTCACATAGCCGTATGAAGGTATGTTTTTTGCGGGACAAGATGCACTAATGGCACCATATATGGTTGCAAAAAATGTGGTGGTAAGCGGGGAAAAAAATCCAAATGGGGTAGAATTAGAAAAAAAACACCATTCCGCCACAGTTTTATGACTTTTTTTAACATCATTTCCTATGCAGTAAAACTGACCTGTTACTTTTGTTCTCCAGAACAGTACAATTGCAGCAATACCACATAGGTATATTTTTTCTTGTGTTTTAATAGTGAAAATGTGTTTAATAGTGAAAATAGTTATGTGTACGGAGCTGTGTGAGGGCTCCTTTTTTGTGGGGCGATCTGTACTTTTCAATGATGTCATTTCCATTTTTCGGTGTGTATGACTTTTTGATCACTTTTTTTACATTTTTTGTGCGTGGTGAAATACCCAAAAAAGCCAAATTGTCCACTTTGACTTTTTTCCGCTTTGCCATTTGTTGTATGGAAAAATGTTTTTTATATTTTAATAGTATGGGTGTTTTCACATGCAGTGATGTGCATAATGTGTATTTTTTTGTTTACTTATTTTATTTTACATTTTGGGGAAAGGGGGTGATTTGAATTTTTAGATTTTTTAATTTTTAAAAACTTCCATAGGGAACTATAACAATCAACTTCCATATAAGGATCTATAACAAGCAATCATCATAGACTCTGATGATGCACTGGAGTAAATGAGAATTTTACTATGTTCCTATGGAGCCCTATCACAAGCAGGGTCTCCATAGAAACTAATATGCAGCAGCCTCAGACCGCATACAACCTCCGGCTCCCCCAATCCCCACTGTGTGGAGCCAAAGCACACCCGGAGAAACACACATCCACGTTTTAGGGCATCCGAATGCCATGGTCACTTTGGCTATGGCATCTGAAGTGTTAAAAATCCGCAAACCAGTGATAATGCATATGTAATGTATGCATATGCAATGTATGAAACAGCACCTGGCAGCTATGGCGCCCCCTACACATACCAGTGGGCACCATTTTTAAATGCCCAGCCTCCAATGTAAATTTCTTTTGTGCAGTCAGGAAAGGGTTAACTGTGTAGCTTCCATGTTAAAGGTGTTGTCTGAAAAAAATGTAAAATCTCAGACAAGCCCCCTAATTGCCTTCTCTAGCGCCGTTTTCTGTGGCACTGGTCCGGTCTCCTGCTATTGCTTAACCACTTCAGATATGGGCCATTTCCCCCCTTCCTGACCAGGCCTAATTTTGCAAATCTGACATGTGTCACTTCATGTGGTAATAACTTTGGAACGCTTTTACTTATCCAAGCGATTCTGAGATTAATTTTATTTATAAAAAATCCAAAAGTTAACGAAAATTTGAAAAAATTCACTGTTTTCTAAATTTCAATCTCTCTGCTTTTAAGATATATAGCGATGCCCCATAAAATCCTTTTTAATTTACATTCCCCATATGTCTACTTTATGTTGGCATCATTTTGGTAGTGTCATTTTATTTTTTTAGGACAGTAGAAGGTTTAGAATTTTAGACACAATTTTTGCAAATTTGCAAAATCAACTTTTTTAAGGACCAGTTCAGTTCTGAAGTCAGTTTGTAGGCTTACATAATAGAAACCACCCATAAATGACCCCATTTTATAAACTACACCCCTTAAACTATTCAAAACTGGTTTTAGAAATTGTTAACCCTTTAAGTATTCACAGGAATTAAAGCAAAATAGATGTGAAATTTTAAAATTTCACTTTTTTTGCAGATTTTCCATTTTAATCATTTTTTCCTGTAACACATCAAGGGTTAACAACAAAACAAAACTCAATATTTATTACCCCGATTCTGCAGTTTGCAGAAACACCCCACATGTGGTCGTAAACTGTTATTTGGGGATACGCCAGGGCTCAGAAGGGGAGGAGCAGCATCAGCATTTTCTAACATGGAATTTTTTGTCATGGTTTGTAAAAGTGATAACTTTTTAATTTTTTTGTGGGACAAGCTGTGCTTTTTATTGGCACCATTTTGGGGTACATCCGGCTTTCTGATCACTTTTTAATCTAATTTTTTGGAGGTTAACTAAAAAAAAAAAAGCAGTTTAGGGGCATTTTTCTATATTTTTGTTTTACACCGTTCACTTGATGGGGTAGATCATGTGATATTTTTGTAGAGCCAGTTGTTACGGATGCAACGATACCAAATATGTCTATTTTTTATTTATTTTTTTTACGTTTTACACAATAAGAGCATTTTTAGAAGAAAAATCATCTTTTTGTGTTGCAATTTTTTAAGAGCCATTTTTTTTTCATTTTTCGGGCTATAATCTTGTGTGGGGGCTAATTTTTTGCGGGATGAGGTGACGTTTTTATTGCTACCATTTTGGGATGCATACGACTTTTTGATTGTTTGATATTATGTTTTTTGGTAGGTGATGCGACAAAAAAATCTGTTTTGGCATAATTTTTATTAGATTTTTTTTTACGCAGTTCACTTGATGGGGTAGATCATGTGATATTTTTATAGAGCCGGTCGTTTCGGACGCGGTGATACCAAATATGTCTATCTTATTTATTTTTATTTGTAACTTTTTTTAATGAAATATTTGGGGGGAAATTATTTTTTTTTATATATATATATATATATGATATTTTTTTTTATAATACTCTATTTTATTTTTTTTTTAACACTTTGTGTCCCCCATAAGGTCATACAAGACCTCAGGGGGACATTTAACTTCACGTATTAATTTTTTTTTTTACACTTGATTTCTCCTGTAACTGGGGCTGACATAGTAGCCTCAGTTACAGGGGAAATACATCCCCAGAGAGGCTATACAGCATAATACTATGCTGTACAGCCTCAGTGCAGGGCTGATCGGGTCTATGAGAGACCCGGCAGCTCCTGCACTCTCCCGGCCCCGGCGATCACGTGACCGCCAGGCTGGAACAGGAAGCGCAATAGTGCTTCCTGATCTGTATACACAGTGCTCGTTGAGCACTGTGTATACAGCGATCTAGAAGGTATACAGCGATCTAGAAGGTAGGGACCCCTGGGAACGGTCCCTGCCTTCTCTTTGGGGTACCCTGCTGTCACTGACAGCAGGTACCCCACTGTGCAGCTGCACGATTAGCGTGCAGCTGCTATCTCTGAATGGACGTTCAGAAACGTCCATTCAGAGATAGATAACCACTTCCCGGACGTTTATAGTCAATGGGCGGACGGGAAGTGGTTAAACTGCAGCGGTGACATACTGGTATAAGCTTTCCTGGGAACCTTAGCGATTAGCTAAGAGGAACCTGGCATCATGTGTTCATTTCCCCTTCAGTCCCCCCACAGGAGAAATGTAGTATTACAGGGTGCGTATTGAAATCAATGGTATTTTCAAACAATGCATGGGTATTCAGTCCTACAGAGAGTGCTACTCTTTGTAGATGCCCTCTGAGAGAGGGTCCACTTTAATAAACTAAGCTTGCCATACATTTGAGATAATGATCGGCTACATTACAATCATTCGCCCATGGGATCCTTCGTATGTATGGTCCCAACAACTAAACTGTCCTACCAGGGAGTACGTTTTTTTGTTTTTTTTTTAAATAAAAAACAGACTACCTGGTGCTTGAGCACAATGGCAAGTGAGAGGTTGAAGTTTTTCAACAAGGCTGATCGCATTTTAGGCCATTCCAGCCGACTTTAATCTTATGTGTATGGCCACCTTTAGTATTCTCAGTGTATTTAGAAATGGGCTTTCCAAGTCCTTTAATACATGTAGATGAAACAGCTATAACAACCACCAATAAAGCTTTACATTACTGGTTGCGTTCATATATACCAGTTTACATCAAGAACAATGAAAAACTTCCTTTTGGCAAGTATATTTCGGAAATGACTGCTTAGTAGTGATGAGCGAATCGAAGCGGCAATATTCGTGATTCGCACGAATATTGCCCGCTTCGGCTCGGCATCCCGAGGCAGCGCGGACTCGTGATTATTCGTGCGTCACTGCAAGTTTGAAATGCCCGGTTTTTTCAGCCAATCAGCATCAAAGGGAAGCCTGTGGGAACGGCTGCTGTGATGTAACAGCCCCTATACCTCCCCAGCAGTGATTGGCTGGCAGTGACATGTGACCTAAATTTACATAAGGTAGGGACCTGCAGCATCAGCCTCATTGTGCTTTGGGAAGGAGAAGAGACAGACAGTGTTAGCTAGTGTAGTGTGTGCAGCAAGCAGTTAGTTAGGAGTTAGGTTAGGAAGCCCCAACAGTCCTTTTAAAGACTATACTCTGAAGAACAGTATACAGTATATACTGTAAGCCTGTATTCTGTGTAGGATAGGAAGCCCCAACAGTCTTTTTAAAGACTAATTGATTCTGTGAAGAAAACTATACAGTATTTGCTGTAAGCCTGTATTCTGTGCAGGATAGGAAGCCCCAACAGTCTTTTAAAAACTAATTGATTCTGTGAGAAAAATTCAGTATATGCTGTAAGCCTGTATTCTGTGCAGAGCTGTGCCTGGTACACCTTGTCCAGCCACATAGCTCAAACTATACATCTGTAAACAGATATATTCCTGTGCATGACTGTGCAGTGACTAGGGTATACATTTCATCAGCCTGCTATATACCTCACAGTCTATAGATACCGTATTGATCTGTAGATTCTAGTTTTATTTGCGCAAACTGCGTACATTTTTTTTGGATAGGTCTGAAAATAATTTTACCTGCATATCTATCTATATTGTCCGTTGAATTTTACTGCTCTGTTATACACGGTGCAGTGAGTTGGGAAAAAAATTTCATCAGCCTGCTATATACCTCACAGTCTATAGATACCGTATTGATCTGTAGATTCCAGTTTTATTTGCGCAAACTGCGTAAATTTTTTTTTTGGGATAGGTGTGAAAAATAATATTACCTGCGTATCTATATTGTCCGTTGAATTTCACTGATCTGTAATACACGGTGCAGTGAGTTGGGAAAAAAATTTCATCAGCCTGCTATATACCTCACAGTCTATAGATACCGTATTGATCTGTAGATTCCAGTTTTATTTGCGCAAACTGCGTAAATTTTTTTTTTGGGATAGGTGTGAAAAATAATTTTACCTGCGTATCTATATTGTCCGTTGAATTTCACTGATCTGTAATACACGGTGCAGTGAGTTGGGAAAAAAATTTCATCAGCCTGCTATATACCTCACAGTCTATAGATACCGTATTGATCTGTAGATTCCAGTTTTATTTGCGCAAACTGCGTAAATTTTTTTTTGGGGATAGGTGTGAAAAATAATATTACCTGCGTATCTATATTGTCCGTTGAATTTCACTGATCTGTAATACACGGTGCAGTGAGTTGGGAAAAAAATTTCATCAGCCTGCTATATACCTCACAGTCTATAGATACCGTATTGATCTGTAGATTCCAGTTTTATTTGCGCAAACTGCGTAAATTTTTTTTTGGGATAGGTGTGAAAAATAATTTTACCTGCGTATCTATATTGTCCGTTGAATTTCACTGATCTGTAATACACGGTGCAGTGAGTTGGGAAAAAAATTTCATCAGCCTGCTATATACCTCACAGTCTGTAGATACCGTATTGAATCTTTACAATTATAATATATAATACTGCTACTGTGCACATGGAGAACCCCAGGGTCAGGGGGAGAGGGGGAAGAGCTGGGAGAGGTGGAAGAGGTGGTCGTGGAGGGAGAGGTGGGAATCGTGGTGGTGCTGTGGTCAGCGGTGATGACCGTGGTGTGCGTGGTGACACAGTGCCGGCTGCTGTGGGTACAGTGGAAACACGTAAGGTCAGGGTGCCTGGTCAACTCCAGAAGTTGGTAGGGCAGCGTCCTACAACTCTGACAGACCCCAAACAACAACAGGAGGTGGTTCAGTGGATTGCAGAGAGCACGTCCAGCCACGTTTCGTCTGCCCCCTCATCCAGCCAGTCGACTTCTCTGAGCCAGGGTGTCTGTCCTCCAACTCGCCCTCCTTCTCCCCAGCCAGAACCCTCTAGGGGTATGTCCCACGGACAAAATTTATCCATGGAACTCTTCAGCCACCACTTCCCTGATGTGCCAGTGGACGAGCTGCTATGCCCTGATTCTCAGGACCTTTTGCTGTCTCCGGGTTATGAGAGTGGGGAGTTAGCAGTGGCGTCTGAGGAGCTGGTGGAAGATGACGACGAGACACTGTTGTCGGAGGTAGTTGTCAGGGACGTCACTGTGGAGTCTGAGGAAGACCTGGGGGATGATGAGGGGACAGATCCTACTTGGGTGGATGAGGCAACTGGAGGCAGTGGTTCAGACTGTGAGACGACATCAGCACCACAAGCTGTTGAGAGAGCCAGAGGGCTGCGACGAGGGAGAAGCCAGGGCCGAGTCACTACTTCCCCAAGTGCTCCTAGAGGTCACGCTCCAGCCCGTACTATGCGCCACTCCTTAGTTTGGGAGTACTTTAAGGATGATGAGGCCGAGGCGGTGCCACACGTCAATGAGCAGGGGTTCAAAACGCAACAACCTGACCACTAGTAGCCTGCGCAAACATTTGGAGAGAAAACACCCCACCAAATGGTTTGCACTTCTGTCACCTGGTGACGTTGACACAGTTAGTCCAGCAACTGTGTCTCGTCCAAGCCAGGACGTTGCAGCCTCCAGCCCCGAAAGGACCCCTCCAGCTCCATCTCCCTCCCTCTCCTCCACTCATGTGTCCCAGTGCGGCGTTCAACTGTCTCTACCGCAGACATTTGAACGCAAGCGCAAGTACGCAGCCACCCACCCCCATGCGCAAGCTCTAAATGTGCACATCGCCAAGCTGATTAGTTTGGAAATGTTGCCGTACAGGCTTGTGGAGACAGAATCCTTCCGCAACCTTATGGAGGCGGCAGCCCCCCGTTACTCTGTCCCCAGCCGACACTATTTTGCCCGATGTGCCGTCCCCGCCCTGCACCGGCATGTGTCTGAGAACATCGCCCATGCTCTCAAAAACGCGGTTTGTGGTAAAGTCCACATGACCACAGATACGTGGACGAGTACCGGTGGCCAGGGACATTACATCTCCCTCACGGCACATTGGGTCAATCTGGTGGAGGCTGGGTCAGAGACCGATCGTGGGGCTGCACATGTGCTACCCACACCACGAATTGCGGGACATAGTTCCGTCTGTGTGTCTCCGGCACATTATGCCTCCACCTCCTCCTCCACCTCCTCCTCCAAAGTGGCAGTGATGCCCCAATCGTCAAGTCTCATTTCCTCGATGGCCAGCAGTTTCAGCACTGTGGTAGGGAAGCGGCAGCAGGCAGTCCTGAAACTGCTGAGCCTGGGGGATAAGAGGCACACGGCTGAAGAGCTCTTACAGGGCATCAGGGGGCAGACCAATGTGTGGCTGGCGCCGCTGAACCTTCAGCCAGGAATGGTGGTCTGCGATAATGGGCGTAACCTGGTGGCGGCTCTGCATCTTGGTGGGCTGACTCACGTGCCATGCATGGCCCACGTGCTCAACTTGGTGGTCCAGCGGTTCCTCAAGACCTACCCCCAGTTGAGTGAGTTGCTCACCAAGGTGCGGCGCATATGCGCCCATTTTCGCAAGTCCACCACCGATGCCGCGACCCTCAGGACTGTGCAAGGGCGGCTACAACTCCCTGTTCACCGGCTGCTGTGTGACGTTCCCACGCGTTGGAATTCGACGTTACACATGCTAGCCAGGGTGTACCAACAATGCAGGGCAGTTGTAGACTGCCAGCTGATCCCCCGAGGTGGTAGTCAGGCCAGTCAGCTTCCTCATGTCTATGCTGAGGAGTGGACGTGGATGGCTGGCATCTGCCAGGTCTTAGGTCCCTTTGAGGAGGCAACAGAGATGGTCAGTGGTGATGCACACATCATCAGTGTCACCATCCCTCTGTTGTGCCTCATCCAGAACTCCTTGAGGAACCTAAGATCTGAGGATTCAGCAGTGTCACAGGAGGTGGGGGAAGACAGTGACATTGAGAGCACCCTGTTGTCAGTTTCGCAGCGCGAAACTGAGGAGGAGGCTGAGGAGGAGGAAGAAACTCTTGGGCACCATGCATCAGGGGGTGATTCCATGCTACCTGTTGAGCGGGTATGGGCTGAGGAGGATGAATTGGGGTCGGAGGAAGGGGGGGAGGAGGAGATGGAGAGTCCGCTAAGTGAGGAGGCTGAAGGCTTGCGTGTTGGCACAGTAGGGCACATGGCAGACTTTATGCTTGGCTGTCTTTGTCGTGATCCCCGGGTCAAGAGGATACTGTCCACCAATGACTATTGGGTGTACACCCTCCTTGACCCACGCTACAAGGACAACTTTGCCCAACTTATACCCGTGGAGGAAAGGAGCACCCGAGTCACTTTCTACCACAAGGCCCTGGTTCAGAAACTGCTACAGGCCTTTCCAGACCAGTCGAGCAACAGGGGGCGGACTGCAGTGGCTGAAGTTGGAGAGGAGGGGGAAAGTCAGTGTAGGCGCCAAGGGCAGGGGTACACTATTCCATGCTTTTGCCAAGTTTCTTAAACCCCAGCAAGACAGTACGACACAGCCACAGGGCAGGCAGAGCAGGGCGGAACAGTACCGCAAGATGGTGAGGGAGTATGTCGCGGACCAGACCAACGTCCTGACCGATAACTCCACGCCATATAATTACTGGCTGGCCAAGCTGGACAGGTGGCCAGAACTTGCGCAGTACGCTCTTGAGGTGCTTGCCTGCCCTGCTGCAAGTGTACTGTCTGAAAGGGTTTTTAGTGCCGCCGGGGGTATCATTACGGACAAACGGACGCGCCTGTCCACCGACAACGCCGACATCCTCACGTTCATCAAGATGAACAGGTCATGGATATCCCCCCAGTTCTCATCCCCACCTCAGGCTACCTCCTAAATTGCTTGCTTTCCTCCTCCTCCTCCTCCTCTTCATCTGAGTTGCATATGCAACAATTTTTCAGGAAAGTCATCCGGCTTCCTACTAACAATTTTACAGGAAAGTCATCCGTCTTTCTGCTAACAATTTTTCAGGAAAGTCATCCGGCTTTCTAAAAACAATTTTTCAGGAGTCATGCGGCTTTGTAACCAAATTTTTTATGAAAGGCCATGGGGTTCTATACACACAGTGCTGACGGAAGCCCATCAGCCTTTCTAAACACAATGCCCACTGCCTCTCCCAAGCAGTTGTGGTGCTGATGTTGCCTCACACTTAAAATTGATCTGTTCCGCTCTCTTCCTCGGGCTGTCTGCGGAGAAGGCGGACGCTCCAAACCGGTATCATGGCGGCTCTCCGGCCCCTCATTAAGCCCAGGATCGTCAAGAAGCGGACGAAGAAGTTCATCCGCCACCAATCAGACCGTTATGTAAAGATTAAGCGTAACTGGCGTAAACCCAGAGGTATTGACAACAGAGCCCGCAGGAGGTTCAAGGGGCAGATCCTGATGCCCAACATTGGGTACGGTAGCAACAAGAAGACCAAACACATGCTGCCCACAGGGTTCCGCAAATTCCTGGTCCACAATGTCAAGGAGCTCGAGGTTCTGTTGATGAGCAACAAGTCCTTCTGTGCAGAAATCGCCCACAACGTCTCCTCAAAGAACCGAAAGACCATTGTGGAGAGAGCGGCACAGCTCGCCATCAAAGTGACGAACCCCAACGCCAGACTGCGCAGCGAAGAGAACGAATAAATATCTCTGTGGTTATTTGTGCTAAATAAAAGTTAAATAAACACAAAAAAAAAAATTGATCTGTTCCTGTGCCTGATCCACCCAAGTTGAATCTGTCCCATCATGAGAAAGTCCCCCCAAGGAGTCCCCACTGTAACTTGCTTCACTTTCAACTACCTCACCCCCGACACCTGTGTCTCGCCATTGTCCACCACCTCCTCAGACAACACTGGTAAATCCCCACTGTCAGCACACTGAGACTGCAAAAGGTCTTGCGAATTGGGGCAGAGAATGTTCTGGGGTAGCACATCAGAGAAGGGGTGACTATGGGGTTCCAGGGAGTACGTGACCACATGCAATCTCCATCCAAAAAGTCATACTGAGGCTCACCACCATGCTTTACACTGCAATCTTATTGAAAGACAGACAATCAGGGGTTCACCGCCAGGTTGTCAGGCAGCATTTTTAAGTGGGTCACCATTACCGTGTCCCTGAAAATTGCCTTGGGGTCATCCCCAGACTATTGGCCAGATTTAGAAAAAATGGTGCAATTAGGGAGCCTCAGAGGCATCCCTACATGCTGCCCCTGGTGTTTCCTATCCATTTCCAAGGTGTTTCCATCTTTTTCTGAGGTTTTCACATGTTGGGGCAAACTTGACTGTGCAGAACCTTTGGCCCCTGCAAAAATATTCGGGTCTCCCATAGACTTTAATGGGATTCGTGATTTGGCTCGAACCCACGAATCCCGTGGAAAATTCGGGCCGAATTCCGAATCCCCGAATATTTTAGGATTCGATCAACTCTACTGCTTAGTGATTATTTGAAAGTCTAATTATGAGTTAAAAGGTGTTGGGAGGATGAAAAAAAATTGTCCATTTTCATCCAGGATATGTTGTCATTGCTGTAGTTGTAAATTAGACAAGATCGTATCGACATACGATACTGTGCACTTTCATATTCACACAGGAAATTACATCATAAATACTACCCTCATGGCTACCTTCCAAATCCCTGTTTTTTCCTATGTCCCTCATAGTGACAGAAGAATATACGATGAAGTTCTGGAATATATATCTTCTTCAGCTCCGCTTCTGTACTTGCAGCTTCTTGGAGACAAGAACCATTTTGTGTGAACTTTACGGTTCCAAGGTGATGCCTGATTTTTCCATGCGGCTTGCAGAAAACACGAACTGACATGGTTATTACATGTCATGAATGGACCCTCTTTATTTAAGATGTTTCCACACTTGCACCCGCTAGAGAAAATAAAAGAGAGAAAGAAAACAACTTCAGAAGTCATGTCTGCTGTGTAGTGTTTCCAATTGATATGTCAGCAGGTCCTTTTATTTAAAGCTAGCCTAATTGGTTAAAATGACTATACATGGTTAAATTAAGACACAGAAAATTCACATGCAGGCCGCAAATTACGTTATTTGTCAGGAAGGCTTAGGTTTTCCTTGCTTTTGCTATTTGTTCATATTGTTTTCAAAGACATCAAATAATTTATTTAAATTTATGCCCAAATATCAGTCCTTAAAACTGGCAACCCAGAGCAAAAGAAAAAGTGAGTATCTGACATGTGAGCACAGTTTTAAACAGCAAAAGTCACTCGGCAGATGGCAAAAGAGGTTCTAGAAAAATATATGTAAAACCTCATAATTGATTAAAAGGGTTCCCTAAGAAACAGAGAATAGTACCTACATGTGTCTGAATGCTCAAAGAGTGATGCCACCATAGATCAGAAGAAGTTGTATTTTAATATCTTAGTTCTGTGCTGCACCTTTGTTTTGATGCTGTTATGGTTTACTGAGGGCAAGATTATCATGTCAATAAATGCAGTTCCCTTGATTCCTCTCCCCTCTCATAGATATTGCTTCTATTTAAATCTGCCTGAATGCCCCTGTATTACAAAGTGTAAGGTAGTGCTGTAACTACCCAAGTCTTCACATATAACATAGCTCTGCTACAGATAAACTGTTCTGCTGCTCACAGGACACTGCATAATCTTCTGCCAAGCATGAACAACGCAATCCCTAAAGAGACATGGAAAACCATATAAAGGAAAAAAGAGGGGAGTGCTTTATGAAGAACAGTATGGTACAATAAAATGTATAAGGTTAACAAATGGTGAAGCATGCATCAGTATATATGTTCAAAACATGGATATTTTAGTTTCCCTTGATTACAGCTTTGGATTCAGACTGACAGTGCCAAACTGTTGCCAGAAGTTAAAGGTACATTCACTGGAGGAAAAACAAGATCTCTATCCTGCTGTTTTTGCCAGGGATTCACTCAGTGATTTCATTTGTAATGGAATTGCTTTAATTCCATGTTTAAAATACATCACGTTTTGAAAATGGACAGATTTTTTTTGGAGGAAACAAATTGAAATATATCTTCTCTGGGGGAGAAGAAAAAAGTGCCTGTCAGACCCTTTCGGTTAGTGTCTAGTCAAATCACCCAGTAAATTATAGAGAGTTCTGGAAGACATTGAAGGTTGTGACAGCTGGAGAGCCAAGTGACTCCTGCTTGCTGTCTAGCTAGAAAGTGGAGGTGGTGATGCTTGAAAATGTGTACATTGCCTCAGATAGAGAGAAAAATTCATGTAGCTGAGTACTGTAGTGGTGAGCATAGCATTGCACTTCCTAGCCCATGCACTCTGGAATGGCAGAAGACCTGTAAAGGAGCACATTTAGTGACATGTGGACTATGTGTGTAATGTGTTCAGCCATATATTAAACCTATGCCCTCTACGAGTGACCGTTGCATCCATTCAGCTTGTTGCTTCACATGAAACTGTAACCACTAAGTCATTTGCCTCTTGTAAGAACACTGTAATCACCAAACTTGTTGCCCCACAGTAAAGCCATTGTTACAAGTTTCTGAGTGTTTCCTTGAGTGGGGACTGGAGCCATGTAGCTCACACACAGGCCAAAAAGATTATTGGAAAGGTCTAACTCCCTTTCCGGTAAACTATAGGCATCATTTACCCGTTCTGTAGATAGGTATGTTGGTGGGCTACAAGTAAGTGTCAGGAAATTTGATTTTGCCTACTGATTTTCTGGTTTAGCTATAGAACCCTGGAGTAATGCTAAGGGCTCTCTGTTCTGGCTAATAGAGAGAGAAACCTTTATAAGATCCATGGGGAGATTTATCAAACTGGTGTAAAGTAGAAGTGGCCTAGTTGCCCATAGCAAACCTTTCACTTTCCAAAGGAGCTGTGAAAAATGAAAGGTGGATTCTGATTGTTTGCTATAGGCAATCAAAGCCAATTCTACATTTACACCAGATTGATAAATCTCCCCTCCATATGCCTTAAAGAGGACCTTTCACTGTATTCTTTTTAAGGAATACCTTAGTATGTAGTCTGCCTCGAGCAGGTGCCATTGTTTTTGGGTTTTTTTCAGATGGTCCACTCCATTGCACCGCAATGCCTCCTTCTGTGTTCTAATGCTGAATATGCTAATTAGTAGCATTGGTACAGGGAGGAAGAAAATCTCAGGTCTTCTCAGTAGGTGTCTCCTTCTCTCTGGCTGTGACGCTATTCAATTGCAATGGACTGCTTTTCAGCCAGGGAGAAGACAAGATGTTCTCATGAGATTTTGTAAATCTCACAAGAACAGGCTATGTAAGTGAGTACAGTACTCGCTGTACTCCCTTACATAAGCTGTTCTCATGAGATGTAAGAGATGAGTGTCTTTAAGGTAAGGTAGTTAATAAACCCCCCAGCCTTCTTCTACAAACCTGCGTTATTTTTCTTAACTGACCCATCGCTCTACTATTGCCCCCTGTTCCTCTTATTCATGCAGTAACTGTGCACATCTTGTTACCTATTTTTCTGTTAGGGTTGTGTTAAGGGCTTATGCACGTGAGCGGCACCAGCTGTTTTTGCACCGTTTTTCACTTGAATGGGTCCGAATCCGGAAGGTGAAATGCGGAACGGAGGCCCATGTAAGCACTACGGAGTGCTTCTGTAGGGTTTTTCTCCGTGCCTCCACACTGCAGAAAAATAGAACATGTCACAAATCACGGTACCCAATGCACGGAACGGCCAGGCAATGGCTTTGTGCATGAGCCCTAACTAAGCTGCTTGTAATAACTAATGGTGACTAACCACCAATATTGTATCTATTGCATAAAGAAGCAGACTATTCTGGACTATTCTAAAAGGGTTTTTTAAGATATAAAACTTATCCCAAAACAGATATTGGCAATTCTGTTGGCTGGGTAAGTGATAAATAGCATTTCATAGAATCATTTTCTATTTTAGCCCCACAATAAATAAATCATTGCAGATCAATGCGACAATATTCTCTAATGTGTCGTAATATTTCTTATCTGGTAAGGGGGTCATTTTGCTGCCATTCCTCCACTACCCTCTCAAGGCTTCTTCCCCTCTCCCCTGACGTCATGGTGATGTGTCTCCAACTCTTGCGCAGGTGTCCTCTGATGCACTTCTGGCACCTGCGCGCTACATTCCCTTTAGTGGGCTATTGCCTCAGCCATATGTGCTATGTGACCAGATGGAATGCCAGCTTCGACAAATGTGCAGGAACTACAGACCTGTCTGCAACACCTGTGGGCAAATGTGCTGCAGGATACCGTATGAAACCTGTATGCCTCTATGCCCAACCGTATCTCATCTTCTATCCAGGCTAGATGCAGGCCAATGAGATACTAGAGCCTCCTTTCCATTACACAGTTTTCACCAATAAATTCAGCAGAGGCCCAGAGGGGAGGCAAGGATGATGAGAGTGGTTGTGGCTATGGCGTGGTAGTAGTACTCACAATTCATGGTGGCAGGCTCTCCCTGGCCCGTGAAGTGAGTGAAAAGTGCATCCTTTCTGCCTTCAGGGTGCCCCCTGGTATTGGGGCTCCTGCCTGGTGAATAGTGGATAGTTGGTAGGGTGCAAGGTAGGATGTTAGGTGCAGGGGACAATGGACAGATGTTGAACAAAATGACCAGGCCTAGTGTAGTGATAATAAAGAACAGTTGTTTTACTGTGGATGATGGGTGATGCAGTACAAGCATATATTAGGCACAATTCAGAGGTATTTCACAGAGTTTGCTTTTCCCAATGTCTATGTATAGGCAGCAGCAATGACGGCAGTAGTAGTCCCTGAGTTTCACTTTAAATACTTTGCAATCTTCTTAAACTGACCCAGGCATGCAAAACTCTGAGGGATGCAGATCTTCAAATGGATGGCTAATCTGTTATGTAAGTGTGGTGGGCAGTGGGCACCAAAGCAATTTACTTTCTCTACAGGCTTTCTCTTCATTTTTTACCCCTGACGAAGCCGTTGGCGAAACGCGTCGTGTGAGTGGGGGACCACCATGCAGACATTTGTCTTGGGACTTGTCTTACTATTCGTGTGTAATGTTTATATTTGAGTCCAGCACTTATTGAGCATATTACATTTATGATGGTTTGTAGACTGGTTGGTCGCTTTGCTTAATCTGGGACTCTTTATTAATTATTTTGTATACGTTGATACTCAGTCCCTGCCTGCATGTGTGGGTACCCCCCACTAGTGGGGTTATTTTTAACCGTCTTGTCCTTCAATTATGTGGATTCCTCTGACTTTTAATTGTATTTTAATGAATTTAATAATGGTTTGTATTTTTATCAAGTAATCTAGTTGTATATTTGGGGTGCCACACAGTTTTTTGCAGGTTAACATTTCAGTGAAGGTGTGCCCATTTATATGTCTGGTTGATATTGGATTTTCTCTACAGGCAGCAAAATACATAGCCATAAATTAACATCACGTTTGCTAACACCCATAGTCCCTTGTGATCCTAAACAGTCTGCATATGTCTGTCCTTTTTCTCTCAGAGGTCTGGCACTTGTCCTTAGCATGTAGGGATGAAGAACCTCTTGTAGTAGGCCTCACATTGCACAGACCCATGCAGCTCCTCACAATTCAGTTGCTAAGGCCAGACTCAATGGCTGATGCAATCAGACTACACTAGCTCTTCCCTCAAAGGTGGAAGGTCCAGCCTTCCCTCTGCTGAGTAGGGCACGATAGGTTAAGCTGCGCCACCTATATATAGCTCTTACGATCACATTCAAAGCAGTACATTAACCCTTAATGGTAAATATTAGCCCTTTTAGCAGTTAATTAACTCTCTGCAGTGATCTACTGGGTGCATTTTTTGTCCATGAGTGTATTTGAATGTGTTTCTCCTTTATCTATTTATGTGTTTTATCTATGTATTTTATCTACATAAATCTACATAGTTATGTCTAAAAAAAAAAAAAAGTCCTTTATGTCATGAAGACGACCAAAAATTATTTTGCTAGCCCAAAACTGAAAAAAGTTAGCACCTGGTTATCGAGGAACAACATTCTCTGGTTGTTAAGGGGTTAAGAAATATATAGATTGCTATCTGCAGACACTGGGTCACCTGAGGACAGAACTAATATGAAAGCTGTTTTCCCAGCAAGGTCAATAATGTTGCCTGCCACTATGTTAATTGATTTTCTTTGAATATGTGAGTGAAGAGATAAGTTTGAAGCCTCTGTAACTGCTGCACTATAGACTGGAGCCATACATCAGAGAACATGATTACCTCAGCTCTCCTCCAAGACTGAAAATATCTGATTCATACAATCGGGCATTTATGTAGTTTTATTTCACCAAATTGACTGTTTACACCTATCCAGAATTTTACTGTAAAAAATATTAGACTCCTATTCTAAGATCACATCAAATGAAAAACATATTCAAAAAGATTTTTATTTTTTTTTAATTTTTATTAGAGATGAGAGAAACTATTTGCCGCTTCGTAGATTCGATACGAATCTTGGAAATTTTCTGCTGCGAAGCGAATCTGAATTCTTTGAGATTCGTTCCGTTAGATTCAAAAATGTTCTTAAGGCTTTCTACGCATTCGCTACGTACTTGTTCAATAAATTGTATGCTAATGCTACGTATAAGTTACTCTATACGCTGTTGCATACGAACTCAATTAATTAGCCAAATTTTTCTGTTCATTATTCGTTCGGCAAAAGCCCTGGAAGAAAGCGGTCACCAGACCTAGTGGGCAGGGCTTGCTCTGATTGGCTCAGGCTCGGTAAGCCAGTGACGCATCAGTTGTGCTGCAACTGCTGAGACAAGCAGAAGCACTGTCTGTGAAGTTCTGAGAGACAGAGAACTGTTTTGTTAAAATTGGGGTGTAATTGTTCTGGGAATCCATATTACACATATCAGAGATACTGCAGGGCAAGTGCAGGGCCAGTGCAGGGCTAGTAATTTATCAGGCATGGACAGAGACAGGGAGAGAGACAGGGAGAGAGACAAAGACCAGCTGCAGGGCCACAGTCAAGTGAAAAATGTCTGGAATGGATAAGCAAATGGGGTCCAGTTCCAGCCAGACCTCGAGCTCTAAGAAAAAGGAGAAGGTGGCACAGGGCAGCAGTGCTAAACGACCTGTAGCCGGAGCTTCTACTTGTAGAATTCGCAATACTTGGCCAGTGTTCCACCAGGCTCACCCACCAAGGCGCAAAATTGTAGTGGAGGAGAAAGTGGATGAGGTAGTGTGGAGTGGATGGCACGCTCATCTCAGTCACAGCCGGATGATCTGCTGTCATCTGCTGATACAGTATCATGCAGCCAGGGGTCAGACTCAGAGCGTTCCTCCTGCTCCACCATTCCACTACAGCAAAGCCCGTCATTTTCATACGCAATTTGTACGCTCATGCGTACGTGTTTACAGAAGTTGCGTACCTTCTAAAACTGAACGTTAGTTATTAGTGCGCGAATGTTCGCAAAACACCACATAATAACGTATGATTTGTACGCAGATTCACCAAATAGATTTGTAGAATATACGAATCTTATTAAAAGTTCGACGAATATTCGTCAAAGCGAATTTTGGATGATTCGCTCATCTCTAATTTTTATTAAGTACTTTCCGGCTGTACGACTATGTACATCAATGTGGCAGGCTGTTGTAAGACAATATATAATTTGACAGAGCTACATATCCCATGATCACAATCTTATTATGCACCGACACTCACATGCAAAATCCAGCGGCACTACTGGAGCACTGCTACATCAGTTAACTCCCTAGCTGCTGCGGTCAATAATGACCGTTGCAGCTAGTTGGTCAGACAAGGGGAGGGAACTCTCTCTGTCACCCCATCAGCACTCAATGCAATTGTGGAGAACATAGGGTTGCCATATCAGCCAGGGGTCTAACAAATGCCCCAAAAATGATAAACGTTAATCCATAATTTATGTGTAAACCAAAATGATTCTATTAAAAATATGACTTATCTCCAAAAAAATCCCTAGCACGGCAACATCTAAGAAAAAAAACAAAGTTATTGCTTTTGGAATGTGGCAACATAACAACTGTAGGCCATATATATCATGGGCTATTCTATCATATTTGTCATAAAAAGGTTTGAACATTACATTTTTTTTAATTTTTGGAAGCCAAAAGTTGCAAAAACGTAAACTTCCCCCCTTTTTTGCTATACATGTCAGTTTTTTTTTAAAGGGTGTGCCAGGTGGAGGCCAGGCCATGGCAGCCCAGCATATTTAATATCATTTATTCCTAGAAAGCCAGAATAAATTATAGCTGAAATTTAAACCAGTTCTGAGATGGTGTAGGTTTTAACGTAAGTTTAGGATCAGAGATGCACCAATATTGCACCAATGACTTAAATCTACAGTGCAAAAAAAAACTATGGTGGAATTGTTGTATTTTTCCATTCCCTCCCCCCACAAAAGTTGAATGTTAATCAATGTTATTTGTACCTCAAAATAGTGCCACTAAAATACAACACATTGCCTCAAACAACAAGCCCTCATGTCTATGTGACTGAAAAATAAAAAAGTTATGGTTCTCTAAATGCACCAACACAGAAAACAATCCATTGGCAATGAGGTGTGTATTTCTGAAGGACTTCTATATGCTATCAATCAAAAGTATAATTGGATAGACTGGCTCACAAGGGTGTGACAGGATTCCTCATTGGGCCCAGGGAGTGGTGCAAAAATAAGTCCTAAAGGTCCAGGCGAAGAGAACCACATTTGAAGGTGTTTTTGCAGACAGTAGCTTGCCACTCAAGTCGATTTCACATCTGATAATTTACAAATAACCTATTAGATCTTATTGATGATATGTCTAGTGTGTACAGTTATAACAGCAAACATGTCAATGCAATTAAAAAGGGATGTGTCCTATATAGATGGGAATGGGGATGCAAGAATAATTTCCTCTGGTGGACCCAAGGACATATGTATTCCACAACCAACAATGTACAAATCATTTAGAAAGTGAAAGCCCCCCAAGTATGTCTTGTCCCCCAAGTCAGGGGTGCACCACCAATGAGGCCAGGTGAGACGATTACCTCAGGCAGCACCAGGTAGAGGCAAGGGGGGTGGAAGGGGGACAGCTGAAGGGCAATGGGCTGAAGGGAAAGGGTTAGGTTAAGAAATTGGCAGCAGAAAAGCTAGGTGCACCCCTGCCCCATGTGGCATCTGACCCAGTGATGTGCTGCTCGGGAGACGTGTTACCTTTACGGCAAGTTATTGCTGAACATTGACGAAAATTTCCATGCTGGAAATGTCCATGCCGGGACAGGTGGGTGACCAAGAGTGGTGGGCCGAAGGAGCCGGAATGACGTTGCAGTGAGAAGGTAAGTTTGCTTGTGTCCATAGGAAGGGGTGGTTAGTGAAGAATTTAAAAACATCTAACAAGCTGGACAAATCCCTTAAATACAAGTCCAAAGGCCTCCTGGGATATTAGCCATTGAGAAACATGTTGTAAATGTAAAAGAAAGCAAACTGCCCCAGGATACCATCCACCTATGTCTGTTCTGAGCATTGGCCATCAATAACAAAATCCTGGAATACCCCTTTAAGGTATATTCACATAGGGCAGATTTGTTACAGAATGTTCTGCACAATGTGACTCACCTGAACATGGCTAACAGAAAGCAATGTACTTCCTGCCGAAACAACCGGATTAGGTGAATGAAACCCAAGAAATCTACCACATGTGAATGTACCGGTCCAAAAGGGTAGGTCCATGTTGCAGTTCTAAGTTTTCTCAGGAATATCTATCCTATATTTGAACTTATTAACATTGCTTGTGCTTAGTTCCAAAGCTAATGGATAAGCATAAATCTAGAAGCTTTCTTAAAATACGTGCTCCCCTATAAGTAAATATGACTATGAGCTGGAGCTGTCTGTATTGGGCTAAACAAGCGATTGCTATGTTCATGGTGTTAGAATAATTACCACTTTCTTATAATTTCACACGGAACCTGTGAAATATGCGTATGATTAGTGTGCATTGATTTTGCCATTGTTTTTCGGTATAATTTTTGGGACTCAGCCCTTATCTGGCAATTACACATTGCAGCTGCAATTAAACACTACCAATGACTGCAGGCATGTCGGCCTTCCTAGTGAACATTATGTATGCACCCTGCAGATTGATTTCCTGTAAATGTACAGCTCCCAACACTATACAGTATATCCAATTTGCTCAGATTTACAGCTATCCCAGATGAGGGCTACTTGTTCCAGGGCATTGTATAGATTATCAAAATAATAATAATAATAATAATAATAATAATAATAAATATTGTCAATATAACAATATCAAAATGAATATAATATCAATATTATCAATATAATATAAGAAATATTATAATAAATAATATCAATAATCAGAACAATAATAATCAAAATAACAACAATAATAATCAATATAATAATAATAAATTGGTTTCCTAGGTTTCCGGAATTTACTTTTCTAAAGTGTAAACTTTTCTTTAGAGTAAGATTTTTAAACTATACAGCATGTATATTTATTTCAGTAGGGAGAGGAGCAAAACTGTTGCAGACCCCTCTGGTCTAAAGGTTAAGCATATTGAAGATCATTATGCCCAGTGCTTCTTTCTTTCAAGATGTTACCCCAAATGCCAATAATTAATGGTGGGATGCTTATGGCTGACTTTACCTGTAGCCAGAGTGCAGCTCATTGTGGGAGGTTGTAATACTGAGGCAGATAAGCTGACCACAGACATTAAGTTTAGGTCTTTTTCACATATCAGTGAATTACGGACATGTACTGTTCGTGCTCTCCACGGAGAGCACACGTAACTATTGAATTCAATGGATATATTTAGATGTCTGGTTTTTTTCTGGTCCACAGAAAGAAGACAAGAGGGGGCTTAAACTACTTTGGCTTGTTTTTCAGACCAAATGTGCCCACTGACATCTATGGGTCAGTAAAAACTTGTTACACCATCTGAATGCCATCTGTATTTGGTCCGTGTTTCAGAGACTGTTGCTATCAGTTGTTCTGGAAATCCCCTTTTCAGGAGGATGGGCCAAAATGTGTCAGCTTCTCTTTTTCAATGAAAAATAGATGAGACATGGAGGGGAAAAAAACAGACACACGAAAAAGTGCATGAAACATGTGGGCATGGTCACAAATGAAAAATAAACCATTTTTTCATGGACAGAAAACAGACGTGGATGTATAAGGCCTTATATTGATGGATCCATAGGATTTTAGTGGGATCCACCAACAGTTTAATGTCTGTGGGAACTGCCAAATTATTTGTTGTTGCCGTCTGCACTGAAAGGATCTAACAGGTTGGATGGGAAATTGTTAATAACTTTTTGCATATGTCAGATGGAATTGAATGTGAATGTCTATGGGAACAATGGGGAAGTTTCAATAGTTATCTTAGGCTATGTCACAATACCATTAAAGGTGTTGGAGCCTTCATAGGCAGTCTCATCAAAATGACAGAAACGACAGAAGGAAGGAGACCTTACTGTCCACTTACTGTAGACGTACTGTCAGCACTAAGCACTGGCTGCCCCATTCTCTGCCGTTTTCCCTGTGTTCAGTAGAAAGAAGTGCAGGGAAGACCATTTAGTGCTGGCAGCAAGTCACAAAACAGGAACACAGCAGTAATAATTAGGGAGACAGGAGCTTGGGTAGTGAGCTAAGAGGCAGGTTGAGAAGCCTGCCTCTCTGTATACATATTGTTGTCGTCAGTGCTGTGTAGAATGGAGATGAAAAATGGATTGTTGCTAAGAAGCCTTTTTACACCCTGTTTTCTTGTGAAAGGCAACACATTTCACTCAAAAAGTTTATTACATCCCTGTTTCTACACTCTATTAAAAATTAACAGAAATGACAGTTACACTGTAAGCTTTAAGGGAAATGTGTCACCAAAAATTGTATCTGCCCGTTAAAACTAGATAGCAACTCATTTCATTGTTTTTAATCTTTTTTATTTTCTGATTACAGATTTTTGTTTTTTGTTTCCTGAACATGATTATGGGGGCGGTGATTTTGCCTCTTGTTAACAGCATTTACAAAGCGTTAAGAAAATTGTTTTACGGCAGCCGCATAGACACAATGGTCTGGAGCTGACCCTATTGACTGTGCAGATGTCATTCTACAAGGAAAGAATAGATAAGATTTGACAATCACCTATTGTGAATGGTGGATCACAGAGGTGATATAGTTACGGGCAGAATTAGAATGACAGATAAGCATGTAACTGCAGTAAAGTGATCTGTACAAACCAAAAAGTGGTGCCTGTTAAAAAATAACTTAACAAAAAATACACCCTATAAGATACACCTGCCCATAAGGCACACCTAGGTTTTAGAGGAGGAAAATAAAAAAAAAATATTTTTCATCAGACTTCAGATCAGAACCCCAATCAGATCAAAATGTTAATTAGACTGCAGCTCAGACCCCCAGAAAGACCCCAAATCAGACCCTCAATGTTAATCAGACCCCAAAACGGACCTCAGATCAGATCCTCAATGTTAATCAGATCTCATATCAGAGGTCACAGAGTGCGTCTATGTCCTCCCACTGTGTGCAGGTCACAACACAGCATCTGGCACAAGCAGATGAAGACCAGGGAGTGGTAAGTGCAGAGTAAGCACAGAGAGTGATGTATTCACTGCTCCCCAGTCCTACTGTACTAATGAGTGTTTTCATAATGGAAGCGCACATTAGTATTTGCCCCATACGACACATTGACGTTTTCTCACCACTTTGGGGGGAAAAAAAGGGCATCTTATAGGGCAAAAAATACAGTATTTAATCATGTGTTATACATAAAAAATATGATAATAAGTAACTTTCTGATGACACAATCCCTTTAGCTTATACTATTCCCTGACAGCAGGAGGCTACGACATACAATCTCTGGACATCTATATTGCAGGTCTGTAGATAAAGTAGATAAAAAATAAGTTTATAATACAAGCTTTCAACTTTTTCATATTTTTATGATCAAACAGTTTACTTCAGTGCTCCTATAAATAGGTTTTCTGAAAATTAATAACTATTTCTTTATGGCCCCTAGCATGGATTATCTAACTAAAGATTCATACTTACATGATTCCCATCACTTCCTATGCTCCATGTCCTGTTCAGGGGCGTACTTATGCACCTAGCCTAAATACTATGGTGAAGGCAGCAGTATCTTGTGCTGCACTACAGTATTGCGTGCCCTGCCTATTTGTGTTGACCCTGCCTATTTGTATTGGCCCTGCCTACTTGTGTTGACCCGCCTTCTGTCAATTTGGACAACATGGGGTCAGTTTAAGTTCCCAGGCTGCCCATGATCCTGTTCCACCATCTTCTGTTCCCTGGCTTGTTTACATCCAGCAACCTATAGATATGGTCAAGTGAACCATAAAAGCCAATGAATTGAATCAGCGGTGACTTGTCCCCAAGCTGCACATGACCCAAAAGTCACCCAAGCCGCACATGACCATGACCATACAAGCCAGGTAATATAAGATAGACAATGCATCCCATGACACGTGTTTGGAGTGGCGGGGAGCCGATAAGTGTGGATTAGAATGAGTTAACTGCAGTAACGTGATCTGTACAAACCAAGAAGTGACGCCAATTATTAGACATAGTGGCCAGTTCGAAAACTGGATTTTTGCTTTTAGTTTAAATATAAAAAGTGACCAGGAAAATTAAAAATAACATCATCAAAAATTATTTAAAAATATGTTAAACATAAAAAAGTGATTTAAACAGCAGTCATTTTCTGATGATACATTCCCTTTAATGTTCATCCATGTCTCCAGATGTAGCAAATTACTTCATCTTTCTATTGTCAGCTATGTTGAACTGTATATTTAATATTTACATTCAGAGTTTCCCTGATAAAATACATTACGGCATCAAACATCATGAAATTGAAAATGTGCAGCTTCCAAGGGAACTCGTTTAGGAAAATAGTGCTGATATTATTTTTTTTTCATTTTCAAAAAGTGATGCAGCAGGGCTTGGTAATTTGGTTTTCTTCTCAAGGTTCGCTATATTTACTTGCTAGGAGAGACAAACTTTGTACCGACCATCAAAGTAACACTTAGCAGCTGGTATGGGGGCCTACAGGGGGCCTTATTACTACTGTGGTAACTACAAGGGGTCCTTATTACTTTTGGGGGCACTGCAGGTGGACCTTATTACAAATGGGTGCTTTATAGGGGCTGTTATTACTAATAGAGGCACTATGAGATGCTTTATTACTACAGATACTACTATGGGCGTTGTAGGGCAATATGACTACTGGGGTCACTATGGGGAACATTATTACTATTAGGCAGACTATGGATGCATTATCACTATAGGGGTACTGTAGGGGTGCTGTTATTAATAGTGGGACTTTTGTGAGCATTATTACTATGGTGGGGACTATCTTTATTTCTGTAGTAGTATTTGGGGGGCATTGGGGAGCACAACAGGCACAGTATTGGAGGTTGTAACTGGATAACACTGTTGGGCCACAAGGAGGGGAGTGCGGATGTCTGTGTTTCAAATCTCTACATAGATGAGTTGTGGCTGGAAAAAATTGTCATGGTGGGCATGGTCAAATGGAGAAGAATTCACCTGTGGGTACCTGGATGTAATAGGAGAGTATTGTAGAATACTTCTGTATGTTTAATGGCACTGAATGTGACGTCCATCCAGCCAGTAAAATATGACCTCAGCACATTGATGGCCAGGGCATCGAGGTTGGTTGGATCAAGAATTTGGCTGGGGTACCGAGTCAGTTGTATTGTTGCTTGATGATATTTTAGGGTACATATAATGTATTATGTTAATTTTATTCTGTGGATCAATACAATTATGTTTGTTTTTTTACTTTTGCACAATAATAGCACATCTCATGGGGAAAAAGTAGTCTTCAAGTCACTGCATGGCAACTTCTTATTTTTCCATCTTAGTAACCATATGAGGACTTGTTTGCTGAGGGATGAATCATAATTTTTAACAGAACCATTTTGAGGTACCTAAAATATTATAACTTATTGATTTTCTGATTGTTGCACTTTTTATTACAATGCTGAATAAAGTGTATTAAAAAAACTTATTTACCCTTTTTTGTGTGTGTGAATGTAAAAAAAACAGTAATTTCGCCTTTTTTTAACATTTTTAATCTAAATTGTTATCTATGCAGCATAATTGCCATTCTTATTACACAGAAATGTGGGCTTGGTTTTCTTAGGATGAGATGTAGTTTTCATTGGTATCATTTTTTTTTTGTAGATATAGAAAAAGGCTTCCAGCTCACCACATACAGCTCATGACCAGCTCGATCCCGTGCAGTGGCGTACTTCCAATATAGGCAGACCACGCAGCTGCTACGGGGCCCGCAGCACAGGGGGGCCCAGGGGGCATGGAAGGCCCCGCCCCCTACACACCATGCCCCCCCCATACACACTCTGTAGGTCGGCTCACCCGGCACTCCATTGATTGAGAGTGATTCTTCATGGGCTAAAGGACCTTCCAGACGTCATCTACCCATGTGACCAGCGAGGGTGGAGCTAGAGGAGCACAGAGCTGTTGCTGTGTGTACAGAGAGGAGCCATGCTGGAGTTTGGTGAGGCCTAGCTGTGTGCGTCTTTCCCTGTGTGTGTCCCTGTCCCTATGTGTCTGTCCCTCTGTGTCACTGTGTTTGTTCCTGTCCCTGTGTGTGTCCCTATCCCTATGTGTGTGTTCTTGTCCCTGTGTGTTCCTGTCCCTGTGTGTGACTGTCCCTGTTTGTCGCTGTCCCTGTGTGTGTCCCTGTCCCTGTGTGTGTCCCTGTCCCTGTGTGTGTCGCTGTCCCTGTGTGTGTCGTTGTCCCTGTGTGTTTTTCGCTGTCCCTGTGTGTCTCACCGTCACCATGCTCACAGTGTTCCTATGTCTTGACGCAGCTGCATCTGGACGTTCTGCGGGGGCAAGAAGAAGACGGAAGAGGAGACAGCGCCGCAAGCATGGAGTCCCGTGGGAGAGGCACACTAAGGACGCAGGTAACACTACCATATGATCTACACTAGTGTTATCTGTAGTTTTAAATAGGACTGCAGGTAAAACTACCACACGATTTACACTAGTGTTATCTGTGGTTTTACATAGGGCTGCAGGTAATACTACCACATTATCTACACCTAGTGTTATCTGTGGTTTTAGATAGGACTGCAGGTAACACTACCACACGAGCTACACTAGTGTTATCTGTAGTATTAAATAGGACTGCAGGTAACACTACCACACGATCTACACTAGTGTTATCTGTAGTTTTAAATAGGACTGCAGGTAACACTACTACATTATCAGCACTAGTGTTATCTGTGGTTTTACATAGGGCTGCAGGTAATACTACCACATTATCTACACCTAGTGTTATCTGTGGTTTTAGATAGGACTGCAGGTAACACTACCACATGATCTACACTAGTGTTATCTGTGGTTTTACATAGGACTGCAGGTAACACTACTACATTATCAGCACTAGTGTTATCTGTGGTTTTACATAGGACTGCAGGTAACACTACTACATTATCAGAACTAGTGTTATCTTACATAAGACTGCAGTCAACACTCACTCCAAATTGGAAAACAAAATGCAATTCCTCCACCGTATTACAGGTTTTGTTCCTACGGCGTTCCCTTTGCTGCACATAGGGGTGTGGCAGGGGAGGAGCCAGTGCAGGAGGTGGGATGGGCCAGGGGTGGGTACTGGGCGGAGTTAGGGGCCCAATTCAGATTCTTGCTATCGGGCCCAAGGCTTCCGTTTTGCTTTCCGTCCTAAAATTCGGTTATATTCCATTATAAGTCTGTGCAAACCCACCTTAAGCCTTATAATAGGTGCCAATTCTTGGTCTGTACAGATCACTTTACTGCAATCTCTTTATTAGAAGCAGGATTAGAATGACAGATAACATCAGATCCGCCATTTAGAATAAGTGATATCACAGCTTGTCTGCTCCCTCCTAACCTCTACATCGGTCACAGGGTATGGCCACTTTCACATGAGCGAGGTGCACCGTCCGGTCTTGGTGCATGAATATATCAGAACACCCGGCCTGGCCTTGTAGCACTGCAGGGTCGCATAGCATTATATTGATTTATGATGCTATGTAACCCTTACAGTTCTGGAATGTATAGAATAACACTGACATAATGCTGTCACTATTATCTAATACATTCCATAACTGTAAGGGTTACATAGCGTCATAAATCAATATAATGCTATACAACCCTGCAGTGCTAGAAGGTCAGGCCGGGTGCTCTGTTATACTCACGCACCGAGTCCGGACGGTGCAACTCGCTCATGTGAAAGCGGCCTATGTCTAGAAAACTTTCCCATAGAAGTCGATGAGGACCTCCTATACATTGTGTTTGTGGACCATGGTGGCTGCTGTAAAGCATATCTCTAAATGCTGTTAAGAACAGCTCAGGAAAGATGGTCACTGCCATAATTATGTTCCGGAAATATAGTTAAAAAATATCTACAATCAGAAAATAAAAAGAGATTAGTAAAAAAGGATATGTGTCACTACCGGCAGAAAAAAATTTCTGTGACACATTCACTTTATTCCCATTTATTATATTTTTTCTTGTGGGTGGAATAGGCCATAAGCAATTACTCCCTTGATTTTTGCATGTTTAAATCTCTCATCATTCACCATCTGGTTGAATCAACATGTTAACTTTATTGTATGGGTCATGACGATTGCAATGATACCATATATCTCTGTGTATGGGGGTGATAATCCATAGAAAATTCTCAACTGCCACACTGGATGTTTGTGGACATTAGTTATGAAGCTTTGGATGCATCCAATACTATAACAACGCATGTTCTCATCACCACTTCTGTCCATTTTTTTTGAGTATTTGGGGCATTTATTTTATCTACTTATATAGTGCTGACATATTCAACAGCACAATGGAGCTCACAATCTAAGGTGTCTATCGGTATGTATTTGGAGTGTGGGAGGAAGCCCATGCAAACACAGGGAGAACTCCATGCAGATGTTGTCCTTGGTTGGATTCAAACCTAGGACCTTAGCACTGCAAGTCACCAGTGCTAACCACTAAGCCACCATGTTGACCATGCTGCTGGGTACCAGTCTGCTTTTTACCTAATATTGGCTAATGACTATTATTTCTTTCTACGTATTACAAGGTGAACTGCCAACCTCGACATGTCCTTATTTCCCCTCTCTCGAAGATCCTAGGTGGTTTCATTTGACTAACAAAAGTGTCAAGAGTTGACAGCTGAGTTCTTTACACAAAAGCCCCAAAAGTGGTGTGACTGAAACAATCGTCCCCTTCTGCTTGAGCCTGACCCTCAGTGTTGCCCGTCTTTGTCTGCTCCTCCATGCTCCCAGTGCCCAGCCGTTAGACTTATTTGCTTAGGAATTCTTGTGGATCTCTGTCTGCCAGGGTTTTTTTGTCTCCTGTACATGTATAAACTATAAAAGCAGGTTTTACTGCCAGAACAAGCTTTTTCAATATCGTGTAATGAATAGATTGTCAAAGCAATGCCTTTACCTTCTCAATGAATTCATTCCAAGTACACACTTCAGCCTCCTGTCTGCTAATGAAAACGCAACGCTTTTCAGTCCATGCTATTTTAATATTTTAATACACCAGTGGCTGAAGATATTTTGTCAGCTTCTCGAAACCTGAGCCTCTTTCAGAAAACATGATTAGCCAGGCTCCTCTAATGCAAGCTTATCATCTGAGGTCCACTTTCCTTCAGCTGGCTGTTGGCCTGCCTCCAAACCATGAACACAGCTGTGGCCGAGGCTCGGAAAATGAAAATGCTAAATTTTGCTTGACACGAATGGAACTATCAACGCCCACCAATGGCAGCCATTATCTCTGGAAATCTGGACTTGCTTGCTCTCATTTAACCCTTTAAAAATGTGTGTAGACATCGCTAAAGCATGACTACTAACACCACTATAGATATTTCTTGATTTATTGTGGAATGAACAGTTGACTAACATTTCTGATTGGGTGAGAGGACAATGGATTGCAACTACAGATAAAATATTGTTATCCTTATGTTTCCCAATCCAATTTCAATGGAAAGCAGGAATCATACTAGAGATGGCAACCTGATTTTAGCCTACTCAAAGAGGCTGGACATGGAAGAAGCCAAAAGTCAAATTCTAGCCATAATATAGTGATAGTTAACAATAACAGAATGATTTAAGCGCCCCTACCTAAAAATTCTTATAACTAATGAGTACAGAGGTTTCCTGGGAGAGGAAGGAGTTTTTTTTTCCATGGCTTCACCCACTCTTAAGTCAGAAATCACTGTCTTCCCAAATAAACTTACTTTTTTGTGTTCTCCCACAATTGCATGTTCTACAGCACATTGCTGGGAGTCGTTGAGACCTGCCATTTATACAGGCAGAGCAAATAAATGATTGTCAATACAAAGGTGAGAAAGCTGTTGGATGAACTTGTTAAAGGAGTTCTCCAGGAATTAATAAAATCAAATTACTGAAAATATTTAAATATTACTTTATGACAAACACATTCCCAAGTACCTTTTATTAGTTATAATGGCTCCTTTTGTCTAGGGAGCAATCATTAGGAGAAATAAAATGGCTGCCATCCTATTAGTACACACAACACCTGTCCTAATCACACAGCAGGATAAGTTACTTCAGAACACTGAACTAGAGAGCTGCCACAGCCTCCTCATGGTCTCCATTCCTACAGAGTTTAAACTGGAGATCTTATCAGCTTTATTCAGGATCATAATCCCTGACAAGCAGAGCAGAGAGGAGGATCAGGCAGCTCTTTACCTCAGTGATGTGAAGTAACTTATCTTGCTGTGTGATTAGGACAGGTTTTGTGTATACAAATAGGAGGGTGGTCATTTTATTTCCCTCTTTAGATAAAACGAGCCATAACTAATGAAAGATACTTGGGAATTTATTTATAATAAAGTAATATTTAAGAATTTTCAGTCATTTTATCTTATTATTTCCCCCCAAAAAAAACCTTTTAATCCGGCATCTATTCCTCCCAACTCCACCATAAACATGCACAACTGACTAAGTGCAAGTTGATTGATTATTGAATGAGGAAAGGGACAGCGTCCCACAGCATTAGCAAATCAGACATGCTATAATCAACATGCCTGATCCTTTCTTCTCCTCACAACTGACATTACGCAGTGAGTCAGAAGATCCTCATGTACATTAGATAGTAGACCAATTTTGCTGAGTGGGATCAGCTGATGTTTATGATGTGTGTGGCCAGATTTGGTCCACACAAGGCCTCATACATACTGTATGGCAGAACTGTATATAGCAAGGCTGTTGGAATCCACTCTTTCCTATTTATTCTATTTATTCCTATTTCTTGTCTTCATGACTAAAAAGCCCAATACAATAGAATATCCATCGTCATGCTTTTTTCTGTCATAAAAAGAAAACCAGATAAATATTGGCATCAGGAACAAAGTCTCTCTCGAGGCAAACAAAATCAAAGAATGATAGTCGTAGGTTGTGCTGGCGGAGTATAAAAGACCATGTTCTTATCTTACAGGAATCTCTTCCTTGTTCTTGGATAGCATAAAAAGTACATTGTGACACAAAAATGTGTTCATATCAAGTCCATAGAAATCAACTGTTGTCATATCTAAGAGGCAACAAAGACAAAAGATTCATGACTGGGGTCTAGGAATTCATGATGAATTCACATTGGTGAACCAACTTTGTATTATTCCTGATATGATAATGTCCATGTATTATATATAACGGATCGTAGGACTTGTTAGTAGGATCATTGCCTACTGCAGTTTTATTAATTAAAAAAAACATGATTTTACATTCCAGCTTGACATAAATAATAATCGGTGGGATCTATGGCAGCAAGCATTGTTTGTTTTCAGTCTGAAGCCTCTTACTGTCTGTATGTAATGGGAAAATGGTCTCCAAATACTAATCAGACGCTGACAAAATAAATAGCAGCTGCACTCGAAGAAGCCCTGGGTGAAGTCATTGGTAGGAGCAAAAAATCTGCGCTGAGCTTGGACGGTTTGTGATGGGACAAAGTCATAGACCCATATCTGCCTGATGGCTTAGGTTGGACTTTGATCAAGCAGAGTGCAGCTGCCCAGTCACAATACAGAAAATGGGCCAAAGGAAGTGCCAAAAGCTGACTTCATCAGATGTTTCTTAACTACCAGACGCCTATAAAGACTCCTAGACAATTCTGTAACTTTACGGAAGCGTGCAGGTACGTTTCAGTCTATCCAAGAGACAGACTCTTAATAGTTTTCACGGACATCATAACGTCCTCATGTAGAGGAGACAATTAAACATTAGCCATTCACATGAGGTAAGTTTTGGCCAAACCCTTGTTGGCCGACAGCTGTTTCTTCCAACTCCATCATAAATATGCATCCACAGCTTGGCCAAGTATGAATATTTATTTCAGTGAGGGGATGGGAATAAGACCTTGCCAGACCCCTCTGGCAGGTGTTAAGCTCCTGCTAAAACAAAGGATCAGGCATGTTTGAAATTCAATATGACTAGTCATTCTTAAATCAGAAGTTAAGGTGACCATGGTGTCTCATCTCTCCCCCATTGCCAGATGTTAGGGGAAAGAAAAATTTTACATGTAGGATTCCAAAATTGTATGTTTGCTGTTCCAGGAGAGAAGTCTGACAGTGGCTTATTTATGATGGAGCATAAGGAAATAGATTTCTATGTTTATTCTACTTAAACTACTTTCAAATCTGTGGCACAGCTCTCTGGCAGGCTGTTCCGACAGAGATTTCTGGGAAATGGCTGGACACAAAAACATTGCGTGCAGCGGTTTTTGTCTGGCCGAATCCTGGCATATTTGCAGGGCAGCTGCTGGATCTATGCCAGATCCCATTGTAGTCAATAGGGTCCAGCAGACAGGCGACACTGTCCGGCAATGCCAGATCTGGAGACCTCAAACAGGCTGTTCTCTGTCAGAAGCCAGAGAGAAGCTAGCCTGAGATATTGACTTTATTCTGCTTTGTTAGACATTTTTGCAAAAGCGACATCAGAAATGAAGCCATATTTCAATTAGCTCCTCAATAAAATTGTACTTTTGTATTTAGAGAACATGTATTACAACCTCAAGGCACTCTGTGTACCACTCTGTGGTGGCACTGTGAGGGGACACAAATTTGTCTTCATTTCAAAAAAGGTTGTCTTCATAACTCCTTCAAATACATAGTAACATGGTTTACAAGGCCGAAAAAAGACATCTGTCCATCCAGTTCGGCCTGTTTTCCTACAAGTTGATCCAGAGGAAGGCAAAAAACCCCTGTGAGGTAGAAGCCAATTTTCCCCACTTTAGGGGAAAAAAATCCTTCATGACTCCAATCAGGCAATCAGAATTACTCCCTGGATCAACGACCCATCTCTAGTAACTATAACCTGTAAGATTGTTACACTCCAGAAATACATCCAGGCCTCTCTTGAACTCTTTTAGTGAACTTACCATCACCACCTCCTCAGGCAGAGAGTTCCACAGTCTCACTGCTCTTACGGTAAAGAATCCTCTTCTATGTTTGTGTACAAACCTTCTTTCCTCCAGACGCAGAGGATGGCCCCTCGTCACAGTCACAGTCCTCGGGATAAATAGATGATGGGAGAGATCTCTGTACGGACCTCTGATATATTTATACATAGTTATTAGATCTCCCCTCAGTCGTCTTTTTTCTAAAGTGAATAACCCTAATTTTGATAATCTTTCAGGGTACTGTAGTCCACCCATTCCAGTTATTACTTTAGTTGCCCTCCTCTGAACCCTCTCCAGCTCTGCTATGTCTGCCTTGTTCACAGGAGCCCAGAACTGTACACAGTACTCCATGTGTGGTCTGACTAGTGATTTGTAAAGTGGCAGGACTATGTTCTCATCACGGGCATCTATGCCTCTTTTGATGCAACCCATTATCTTATTGGCCTTGGCAGCAGCTGTCTGACACTGGTTTCTACAGCTTAGTTTGCTGTTTACTAAAATTCCTAGGTCCTTCTCCATGTCAGTGTTACCCAGTGTTTTACCATTTAGTATGTACTGGTGACTTGCATTATTCCTTCCCATATGCATAACCTTACATTTGTCAGTTTTAAACCTCATCTGCCACTTCTCTGCCCAAGCCTCCAATCTTTCCAGATCCATCTGGATAGATGACGACTATTTATGAGCGCTCCTCTTCACAATCTTATGCTAAAGCCTTAAAGGGATTGCCCAACAACCCCAACACATGTTTTTTAAATACCACTCTCATTCTACACTTACACACACTTACCTGCTCTTCGCAACTGGGTTCCAACTCCATGGGTCTGTAGCGCTTTTCTATGAAGATCACAGAACAGAGCCAGGGACCTACAGAGCCAAAACCGAGCAGTGGGGAGCAGGTATGGCTCTCTTCACCAGTCCAGTGGGGTGGGGTTGGTATTTACAAAGCATGTCAGTGTTGGACAACCCGTTAAGCATTAACATTTTCCTGAAAAAGCATAGATGACCCTCATGAGTTGGTGTCATTCAGTGACACTCATGAGGAATTGCCATGCACTGCCAATCAATGTTTTCTTCTTTTTATATATATACACTTTTCATGATATCACATCAGATTCTGGGGATCATTTTTCTAATTCTTTGTGTCACAGCTGGAATTGCTCATGTACTGTACGTCAGTGGGACATAGTTGTTATTAAAGACATAATGTTTGGTGGAGGGATGTCAGATTATTGTGGATGTATGGCTAGCAGCCAGGTTTCAGCTGAATGTTTTATTAACGTGAGTTTAACAATGGTATCTGGAAGAGAAGGGCATTTAAAGGACATGCATGCAAAAGCAATTATGCAGGCTTTCTTTTGTGTAAAACCCGACACCACTGATATTAACACTACAAAAAAATAGGTGAGTAAAAATTTTGGCAACACCTACTCATTGGCAGAACAGAGTACAGCGAAATACTCAGGGGAGATGTGGCTTTTATTATGACTTTTGCAAAGAACTAAAATTAATGTTCACCATCCCACATCAGCTTACATATAGCATGTATGTAAAAAAAAAGAGCAATCATGAATTTGTATTAAGTATCTTGAGTTGATGCTGCGTTATAGCTGATATTATGCTACCGAGCTGAATTCATCATTTTACATCCTTCAGAGCTGAACTCTCTGTCAATGTTGCTACCTGGTTTAACATCTACACTTTGCCTGTGCTGCTGATTCTAGGAAGTATAGGGGCACATTTATTAAGATCAGCGTCTAAAACGTCTTAATAAACCCCTAAGCTGGCAGTGGATCCGCCAGAGGCGCCAGCCTCTTCATAACATTGGCAGATCCTCCGCCAGTTCTAAATGTAAGACCGCTTTTTGCTGTCTTACATTTAGACCTTTTTCTATGCCTCAACCAGGCATAGAAAATGGTAAATGAGACGGACCTGTCGGCCCTTCCTCCTCCTTGCCCATACCGCACCCACTTTTTTAGACCTTGTGTGAAAGGGGAGACGTCACAGATTGCAGCGCAACTAACTGTTGTTCCGCAATCTGTGCCTGAATTACGCCTAATATAGGAGTATTTCAGTTTAATAAATGATCCCATAGTCTTTACACCAGTTAACCCAGCTAGTTTAGAAGGATGACACAGAAGACTTTTTGTGTCACATGGCAGTCTGTTGTCCAGTGTACCTTAACCTCCGCAGCACTGTAAGAGGAAGTTCCAGCATAGAGCCATATTATTATTCCTCTGCTGTGGCCATGTGTCCCTGACAGTGGTGGACGTACTATATGTGCAACCTGTGGACAGAGGCCATGCAGGTAGAAGGGGCCCTCTATCACTTCAAAAGCAATAAACAGCATCCCATTGTCTATCAGATTTACAATATCTATTACATGTCATAGTTTTTAAAGAGGTTATCCCATGAATAATGAAAACATGGAAACCAAACATCATACAGTACATGACAACCTCTTTCTAACGCAGCTAGAACCAGCCCTGTACCTCACACAGATCCAGAGATCTCCCCATTACTCCAATTGTTCTGCTACATTTATTTCAAGCTGTCAGCTTAAGGGGACTGGTCCTTTCTCATGGGTGTGTCCTTTCTGCTGCAGATGAAGGTGAAACTAAGACAGGATGCCACTTTGTGTCACTGAAAATCTAGGGGCTATCTTCTAGTATAACCAGTTGATTACACATGCTTATAGATGCCCTAGCAACTGCCCGTGCATTTAACATACATAGGGTAATATGATAAACTGGCATATGCAGTATGAAGATGCTGGTATTTTACAAAATGAAAACATTAAAAAAAAAAATAAAAAAAAATCATAAAAAACAAATATTGATCCCATCCTCAGGATCAGTCATCAATATTTGATGGAAGGGGACTCTGCAGCCTGTGAAGAGACTGCAGCGCTTGTCAGAGTGCCAGGGTTCCTTTAGACAATAGTGGTACTAATATTTTTGTAATGTATAGGGGCAGTGATACTGACCATTTTTGTAATATACCTTAATTATTGAAATCATAGTTCTATTAGAAAAATAGCTCTAAAGTGGACCATTTTGAGCCTTAGAAACGCTCCTCTGTCTTCTGTTTACATAACAGTGGAGAATTGCTCAACATGGACTGTGTTATGTAAACAGAAGCCAGAGGAGCGTTGCTAAGGCTCAAAATGGGCCACTTTAAAGCTATTTTTCTAATAGAAATGTATGATTTCTGTAATTAAAGTATATTACAAAAATGGTCATCATCACTGCCCCTACACAGTACACAAATTAAAAAACGAATGACATTTACACTTTAATCGCTGGTAAACCCCATTAAGATGATTGATGAAAGGCGTAAAAAAATAGAGACAAAGGTAAAGTTGTAAAAATGCTTACGTATGAGTCTTGGTCTGGTTGAAGGGGTTAAGAACAGGATGAAGCTGGACAGTTACAATGGCGCTGTTTCTTGCCTTGGCGTATTTTTACTTGATTTTTGTTGGCATAGTATATCATTGTCACTACAGCCCTGTCTTCTTTTAGTACAGACTCGTGACAAATACAATTCTGATGCTTGTTTTGGGGCTGGAGCAGAAAATCTCCCAGTTTCAGCCCTTATTCTGCTCTCAGCAGAGACTCCTAGTAATGTTAATTTGCTTTTTAGTGAAGGATATTTTGACAGCTGCAAGTTACATCTATCCGCCAAAAAAAATTACAAATGCAAAGGTCAGGCTTACTGTGAATATAGGCTCAGGAGTGCTGCACAGGCACGTCAGAAGACTCAGTGTATATCACTTTCTGTTGATTTTAAATTTACAGCTGCACATACACGTGTAGTTGTACAGTGCCGGTTTAACCCCATAAAGAGGTTTCTAAACAGGGAATAATTATTTTCTATGGGGACATGTGGGGTGACACTGTATTGATCGCTTGTCCGCATACAGTGGAGGTGATTGCTGCATGTATATGCAGCTCTCATGTGTGCAGGCGATCAGAAAATTATCAGGTTTGTTCCTAATAATTGCCTGAAATATCAGTCCATGTAAAAGGACCTTTAAGTATCCCTTGCTTCATTTTCAAGTAAAAGTACTTCACTCCATATGCAAATGAACAGTTAGGTGCAATGAGGGTGGGCCCAAGTCACTATGTGCACCTTTGCTCCTCCTGCTCCTTCTGCCAGACCCTCCCTCTCCTTATTGATTGACAGGGCCTGGCGAAATGACTATACATGAACCTGGTCCTATCAATCAAGAAGTAGAGGCAGGGGCTGGCAGATGCAGCAGGAGGAGCAAGTGCAGCAATCCGCGGGGAGAGAGTAGAAGGAGGGGAGTAGTAACTGTGGCGGTGATAGGAGTAGTGGTGGTTCGTGGTGGCTGTCATGAATCCAATGCTCTATAGGCCATGCAGTGAATGGAGGGGCACAACACTTCTTCTCCTTGGGCATACCTACTTGATGGTGGCTGGGGTGTCCTTGATGTAAAATAGATGGGTGCAAGGCAGGAAGGTAGACGTAGGTAGGATCAGGCAAATGATGGTGTTTTCAATGAGTAGGCCTGTCTGGTTACAAGAAACAAAGTCTATCTTTACTGAATAAATGATAGGAGTTACAGTACACAGAGCAGCAAAAAGCAGTTCTAAGGTATATTACAGACTAGGCTTTTCCCGATGGTTGTGAATGGCAGCAGCTATGATCGTAGTAATCCCCCCTGAGTCTGACTTTAAGTGCACTTTGCAATCTTCCCAAATAACCACAGCCAAGCAATACCATTCTCATTAACTCTTTCTGCAATTTCCAGGCTGCGGGGTGCAGATCCCAGATGCAGATGGCAAGTCTGTCTGTGTGGTGGGTGCTTAAACAATATACCCTGTCCACAAGCAGTAAAGTCTTTTGCCATAGACAAGTGATACCTTACTGATTTTCTAAGCACGACATAGTGGTGCTCAACCATCATGAAAATATCCATTTGCTTTCCCTCAGGGGTAGTCTTTCAGTTAGATTATTCTCACATTATACACTGTCCTAATCACACAGCAAGGATGAGATACTTTATAACACTGAGCTAAAGAGCTGCCTTATCCTCCTCTCTGCTTGTCAGCGATCCTGAATACAGATTATAAGATCTTCAGCTAAATCTCTGTAGGAATGGAATTCCATGAGGAGATATGAAGTACAGAGAGGACGGACAGGACAGGCTGTGGTAATGGAGACTGCATACAATTGCTGCTACACATTACTATACCCCACACTGCTCTATGTACTTCATGTCTCCTCATCAACTCCATTCCTAGAGATTCAGCTGAAGTTTTTATCATCTGTATTCAGAATTATAATCCCCAACGAGCAAAGCAGAGAGGAGGATGAGGCAGCTCTTCTTCTCAGTGTTCTGAAGTCACTTGTCCTGCTATGTGATTAGGACAGCTTTTGTGTGGACTAATAAGATGGCAGCCATTTTATTTCTCCTAATGATTGCTCCCCAGACAAAACAAGCCATTATAACTAATGAAAGGTATTTGAGAATATGTTTATAATAAAGTAATATTTAAGTATTTTTATTTTCTTATTTCCCGGAGAACCCCTTTAAGGTACCAACTAGTAATGGTGCATGCACTTCTCCTGTGTCTGCACCAGAGCTGTGCCCACACCATCATCATAACATACTATTGAATCGTAGAACATTAAAGGGGTTGTGCAGTGCAAAGATACTGATGATCTATCCAAGTCATCAATATCAGATTGGCGGGGTCCAACTCCTGGCACCCACACCAATCAGCTGTTTGAAGGTTCTAGAGACTCTGATGCAAGTGGTTTTCCTTGTCAAAATTACCTGGGCATTATCTCGCTTGTAGAGGTAGCTTAGTGTAATTACAACTGCTCTGTCTTCAATTGAATGGGTTGAGCAGTAGTAATTACATCCACAGCCACTGCAAATGAGATGGCACACAGGTAGAGGAGGAAGCAGCACTTGCACAAGTGCCGCTGCCCCTTCAAGCATGTGATTGGCGGGTATGCCAGGAGTTGGACCCCCATGATCTGATATTAATGACCTATCCTGAGGATAGATCATCAGTATTTTTGCACTGCACTACCCCCTACTCATGACCTAATAGTATGAAAAATTCAACAGTTTTCCAATATAATTTCTGTGTCTCGTGGTAAAAAATCTATCCTGGTCATGTGATAATTACTGTTGAGCGAATGAACGTATCCGAAGTGGACTTCGATCCGAATTTCAGGGAAAATTCAATTCTCTGCTAGGCTGAATCTCCTCATGCTTCATGGCAGTGAATCAATTTTCACTGAAATGGCAGTAAAAAAATCATACTCACCTCATCCATTTGAGCCATTCCCCGTCATTGTGCCTGCTACTTACAAGGAAATGCGCTTTGTTACTAATTAATTCGTCACAAATCGAATTTTTGGGTGAAATTCGGTTAAAGCAGCTGAATCGAATTTTTGTAAACTTCTCTCATCTCTAGTGATAATCAATGTGTACGTGATAAGTACAGATATGAGCCTGAATGAATTGTTTTAAGTCACCAGTCACCTCCCTCAATCAGTACATACTGATGACTCAGGTTATAGTTCCATGGACAAGCAGCATATTAGATTCACATTTTTAACAACAGGTTTAACAGTATCACTACACATGTTTACATATACATACACCATATATATGCAACACAAGGGGCTAAACTATCAGCGGCGCAAGAAGCAATGCATTGGGACTCAACAAGGTTTTCTGATCCAATTGTAATTTTAACAACCAGATCTGTAGAACTGGAGGGAACTGACTGAATCCCATGCCTGTCAAGGACAGAACTGAATTCTGTCCCAGGAGACCAGGAGATCTTTCCCATAGCCTTTCTTTGAGAAAAGCTTTCCTGATCTCCTAGGACCAGATCCTCACCCTTGCTCCCAATATACAGGTCATAATATGAGCTTGAGTATGAGCCATTACTGATATTCGCGCGCCCTTTTTCTGTTCTCTGACATTTCTTTTCACCTGTATCCACACCCTCATCATCTCTGTCCTCCTGGTGATGTAAGGTTGTAAAAATAATGCGCGACTCTGGATGGGTCCCAGCTGAGGAGAAAGATACAGTATGGATAATGACTGAAATAAAGGGAACCTTTGCCCTGAAGTACTATAATGCGTGAATAGACAGATTCCAAAGATGTAATTCTTATCCCTGAACTCACTTTCACTCCCCCACAGTAACGACCCTTGCTCTGTATGGTAATGAAGTATCTGTGAGTCCACCGTGCTATTTCTTTAAGCTTTGTAGTCTGGGGGATGTATTATGATGCAGAGCACAGACCAGTTATAAGCTTACTGAAAGGGAGTGAAAGTGAGTTCAGAGAATATAATTAAAGAGATGACATATTCTCTTTTAGGGAGAGTTCACATCACTGTTATTTTTCCGTTCTTCTGACCTGTTAGTAGGACAGAAAAGTAAAGAAAAGAAAAAAACGGATCCTGTACATCAGTTATGCACATTTCGCCTGAGATCCCTTTTGTAGACGGAAAAAAGTACTGCATGCAGTACTTTTTTCCGTAGAAAAAAATGGATCATAGATGGTAATGGCTTAAACAGATGCCAAATATGCATAATTGATGATAGGATCTGTTTTTTTTACAGGATATTTTTTTTTATGTTCTTTTCGGTAATGTGAACTCTCCCTTACCAACCTCCCAGGCTCCGAGATCTCCCTTGGTGGTCTCCCAAATCAATAAGAAATAGGGAAAAAAATGTTATGCCATAAACGTTCTTCTACTGTTCTCCACTGTTGGTTTCCAGGCTGCAGTGAAGATGCATTTATAGAGGCATAATGTCACTTTACTGTGTTGTCCAGTGGCTTCCCCAAGCCATGGCATCAGTATTTCGGTATTTTGGGTAACTTGTTATTGTCTCACCTGCTAAAGTACGTCCACTAAGCAGCTTATCTGGTAAAGCAAATCTTGAAGAAACACGGATCAGTAGCACTGATGCAACAGAGCAGAAGAACAGGTGTAACAGAGGTGGAGTAGTTGTGTAGTAGAACCGGGGAGCCACTGTAGCGAGACCCGTGACCCAGGGTAGCGGAGTTGTAGGTCCAAGATATCCAATGCAGTAGAGTGCTGTAGGCCCAATGTAGCCGATTTGAACTGAAGTCTGAAGTAGCAGGGTTGAACTGAAATAGCAGGATTGAACCGAAGATGCAGAGTTGAACTGATGTACCAGAGTTAAATTGATTTAGCATAGTTGAACAGATGTACCAGCATTGATTTGATGTAGCAGAACTGAACTGATGTAACAGTGTTGAATGTATGTATCAGAGTTGAACTGAAGTAGCAGAGCTGGACTGGTGGCTGATGCAGCGGAGCTGAACTGAACACTAAAGTATCTGAGCTTAGCAGCCAATCTGCTGGAATGCCAGTAAAAAAACCTGAATAATCAGGTGGCGTCCTGATGCCCGAGCTCAGTTTAAATGACCTGTGGGGGATGATGTCATCAGTGCATGCCGGGTTGCCGTGGCAACCCAATGCACATGAGAAGAGACTGAGCCAGCCAGAGGAGAGAAGAGAGGCAACACATGAAAGTAATGGGAATACATGCCACACGTGTCCAAATTAAAAATGTACCACCATGATAGTTTAAAATGGTTTCCAGAGTTGCATTTCTGAAGATCTAGGTGCGTTCAGTATAGAAGTGACCTAGGCACAAACATCAGCTTGGAAATATTAGAATTTCAGATTTCCTATGGCTATTAATATTTAAAAGTTATTACAAAGGATGTGCTGTTAAGAAAGCCTATTTAAAGCCCCAAATACCCTATTAAGGGAATTGTAAGTTAATAGAGGGCCCTAATAAGTGGGAGTGGCTACAAAGAATATCACTCTCTGGAGGATTGGCACATTGGTACATTACATAGACAGTTCAGTGATTTCATTGGGTATTATGTACTGTGGTGCTTGAAAGTTTGTGACCCCTTCAAAATTTACTATATTTCTGCATAATTTTGACGTAAAACTAGATTTCCATACAAGCTATAAAAGTAGATTAAGATAACCAAATCAAACAATCGAGACAAAACTATTAGATCATTTATTTATTTATTGTCTGTGGGTGACAAAAGTATGTGAACCTTTGCTGATAGTATTTGGCCTGACCCATTTGTGCAATAATAACTGCAACTAAATATTTCCAGTAATTGTTGATTCATCCTGCACATCGGATTGGAGGAATTTTAGCTCATTCCTCCATACAAAACAAGAAGTTTTCAACCATGAACTGCTCGCTACAGGTCTTTATATAATTTCTATTGGATTAATGTCTGGACTTTGACTTGACCATTCCAAAAAGTTAACTTTATTTTTCTTTTCTTTGGTAAAACAACTTTTGTGCTTAGGTGTATTGGTGCTACATGACCAATGTTCTCTTGAGATTCAGCTCGTGGACACATAGCCTAACATTTTACTTTACAATTTGCTGATTGTTGCATTAATGATGGCAAGCTGTCCTTGCCCAGATACAGCAAAATAGGCCCAAACCATGACACTACCAACTACCACCATGTTTCACAACTGGGAAGAGGTTTTTTATGCTGGAATGCAATGCTTTACTTTATCTAAACACAGTGATTAGCTTTTAAGGCAAAATTTTCTATTTTGATTACACCCATCGCAAAACATTGTTCTAATAACCTTCTGGCTTGTCCAGGTGATATTTAGCAAACTGATGGGCAGCAATGTTCTGTAGTGATTTTCTCCTTGAAGTCCTGCTATGCATACTTTTGTTGTGTCCTCCAGATGGTGGACTCATGAACATTATCTAATGTGAAAAAGGCCTTTAGTTGCATAGAGGTTACTAATGGTCTCAAATTTCTTCCATTTGTACACAATCTCACTGTGGATTGGTGGAGTTCAAACTCTTTAGAGATGATTTTGTAACATATTTAAGCCTGATGAACATCAGTTCTCATAAATCTCCAGTGTTTGTGTCATGATAAAGTGGGGAAAAAAAGGATTTAGTCAGCCACAAATTGTGCAAGTTCTCCCACTTAAAAAGATGAGAGAGGCCTGTAATTGACATCATAGGTAGACCTCAACTATGAGAGACAAAATGAGAAAACAAATCCAGAAAATCATATTGTCTTATTTTTAAAGAACTTATTTGCAAATTATGGTGGAAAATAAGTATTTGGTTAATAACAAAAGTTCATCTCAATACTTTGTTATATATCCTTTGTTGGCAATGACAGAGGTCAAACGTTTTCTGTAAGTCTTCACAAGGTTGGCCCACACTGTTGCTGGTATGTTGGCCCATTCCTCCATGCAGATCTCCTCTAGAACAGTGATGTTTTGGGGCTGTCGCTGGGCAACACGGACTTTCAACTCCCTCAAAAGGTTTTCTATGGGGTTGAGAGCTGGAGACTGGCTAGGCCACTCCAGGACCTTGAAATACTTCTTACGAAGCCACTCCTTCATTGCCCTGGCGGGGTGCTTGGGATCATTGTCAAACTGAAAGACCCAGCTATGTTTCATCTTCAATGCCCTTGCTGATGGAAGGAGGTTTGCACTCAAAATCTAACGATACATGGCCCCATTCATTCTTTCATGTACACGGATCAGTCGTCCTTGTGCACTTTGCAGAGAAACAGCCCCAAAGCATGATGTTGCCACCCCCATGCTTCACAGTAGGTATGGTGTTCTTTGGATGCAACTCAGCATTCACTCTCCTCCAAACATGAGGAGTTGTGTTTCTACCAAACAGCTCTACTTTGGTTTCATCTGACCATATGACATTCTCCCAATACTCTTCTGGAACATCCAAATGCTCTCTAGCAAACTTCAGATGGGCCTGAATACGTACTGGCTTAAGCAGGGCACTGCAGGATCTGAGTCCCTGGTGGCGTAGTGTGTTACCGACAGTAGCCTTTGTTACGTTGCTCCCACCTTTCTGCAGGTCATTCACTAGGCCCCCCGTGTGGTTCTGGGATTTTTGCTCACAGTTCTTGTGATCGTTTTGACCCCACGGGGTAAGATCTTGTGCGCAGCCCCTGATCGAGGGAGATTATCAGTGGTCTTGTATGTCTTCCATTTTCTAATTATTGCTCCCACAGTTGATTTCTTCACACCAAGCTGCTTGCCTATTGCAGACTCAGTCTTTCCAGCCTGGGAAGCAGGTCTACAATTTTGTTTCTGGTGTCCTTCGGAACCTCTTTGGTCTTCACCATAGTGGAGTTTGAAGTGTGACTGTTTGAGGTTGTGGACAGGTGTCTTTTATACTGATAACAAGTTCAAACAGGTGCCATTACTACAGGTAATGAGTGGAGGACAGAGGAGCCTCTTAAAGAAGAAGTTACAGGTCTGTGAGCGCCAGAAATCTTGCTTGTTTTTAGGTGACCAAATACTTATTTTCCACCATAATTTGCAAATAAATTCTTTCAAAATCAGACTGTGATTTTTTGGATTTGTTTTCTCATTTTGTCTCTTATAGTTGAGGTCTACCTATGATGTCAATTACAGGCCTCTCTAATCTTTTTAAGTGGCAGAACTTGCACAATTGGTGCCTGACTAAATACTTTTTTTTCCCCACTGTACACTTCCACAAAGGTGTTGTGAAGATCAAACTTTGAAAGATCCCTGTTCAGTAAAAAAAAAAACAGGTCACTCACATACACTTGTCATCCCATTGATTGAAAATACCTGACTCTTATTCCACCTTCAAATTATCTGTTAAAGGGGTATTCCCATCTCACAATTGTAGTTTGTATAGTTAGGCATAGCCATACCAATATTATTACTAATAGAATGTATTTATATAAAATGTACCGTTTAAAAGATTTGCCTATTTGTATAGGCATTGTCCCACACACATCAGTCGGGCCGTTGCCCCTAGTTACAGCCACCGCGGCCATGTAGTAAGTGGTGGCCGGCTTATTTTTTCTCAAACCCGCTCTCAGGTAACTGTTGTATTGTGAACGCACATTGCATGAGCATGTGGAGACACATCTTAGGGTTGTACCATTTTTGTCCGCGTTTCCAAAACGCAGAGAATCGGATCCTGTTCCAAGATCAATTCATCTCCATGGAGCAGGATCTATTTATAAAGTCTGCGTTTTGGACATATCCTGACCATTGCGTTTTGGACTGGTAGCGTCCAAAACGCAGATGTGAAAGTACCCAAAGATGTGTCTCTGCATGCTCATGCAGTGTACGTTCACAATACACTCACCACTACTACACGGCCACCGTGGCCGTAACTAGGGGCAACGGCCTGACTGATGTGTGTGGGACAATGCCTATACAAATAGGCAAATCTTCTAAACGGTACATTTTATATAAATGCATTCTATTAGTAATAATATTGGTATGGCTATATCTAACTATACAAACTACATTTGTGAGATGGGAATACCCCTTTAATCCTAAAGGTTCACATACTTTTGTCACTCACATATGTGATATTGGATCATTTTCCTCAATAATTAATGACCAAATCTAATATTTTTGACTCATTTGTTTGCTAATTTTTATCTACTTTTACGACTTCTATGAAAATCTGATGGTTAAATGTATGTTGAAATAAAGGAAATTCGGAAGGGTTCACAAATTTTCAAGCACCACTGTAATACTTCATCTGACCTGCGGGGCTGCTGCAGGGAAATTCAACACTTGCTGCTCATTTCCCCTACAGATGACAGCTGATTGCTGGTGGACCTAGCAGTGGAACATCCCAGAAACAGTGGAACATCCCCGAAACAGCCTACTTATTAGATGACAGGCACAAAGTGAAAGTGAAAGTGAAAGTACCGGTCACACAGTTAGAAAAGCAGTAAACCCTTTGTGACAGAACGGATCAGGATCAGTACAGGATAAGTAATGTAATATATGTACACAGTGACTCCACCAGCAGAATAGTGAGTACAGCTCTGGAGTATAATACAGGATTTAACTCAGGATCAGTACAAGATAAGCAATGTAATGTATATACACAGTGACTCCACCAGCAGCATAGTGAGTACAGCTCTGCAGTATAATACAGGATGTAACTGAGAATCAGTACAGTATAAGCAATGTAATGTATATTCACAGTGACTCCACCAGCAGCATAGTGAGTACAGCTCTGGAGTAGAATGCAGGATTTAACTCAGGATCAGTACAAGATAAGCAATGTAATGTATATACACAGTGACTCCACCAGCAGCATAGTGAGTACAGCTCTGCAGTATAATACAGGATGTAACTGAGAATCAGTACAGTATAAGCAATGTAATGTATATCCACAGTGACTCCACCAGCAGCATAGTGAGTACAGCTCTGGAGTAGAATGCAGGATTTAACTCAGGATCAGTACAGGAAAAGTAATGTAATATATGTGCACAGTGACTCCACCAGCAGAACAGTGAGTGCAGCTCTGCAGTATAATGCAGGCTGCAACTGAGGTCAGTACAAGATGAGTAACGTAATGTATGTACAAAGGTACAAAACTTTTTTTGCATCAGGGTATATAAGATGTATAAAAATATATATATTTTTTAAATATTGCAGGTATTATTCCTCGTGAAAATACTCTGGACATGAACATGAATGAAAGGAAAATATAATGTTTACTGGTCTTTTATTAACAGTTTATTCCAGAAATGTTGTTTCTATAGTAATTTCCTAAAAACACTTAGTTGCTGATTATTTCAGTTACTTGCAGTGCTGGAACTAAGCTATCTGCTACAAAACGCTCCCAAAGACGTCCAGCCTTAACTAGGTTTGAAAAAGGCGACAAAAAAAGCACGTGGGACGCCACATGCATTACCTCTTCAACGCTACACGCGGCAACTCCTCTATAGAAGATGCCGTCCTGGGATAGCCGTGCTTAACATGCCGCACCAGAGTTTCTGCATCTAGGATATACGAGACGCCGTACTCAACCTCCAATACGCTATATAGAGGATTCAGCGCCTAGCTCCACTATTCCATAATAAAAACAGTCTTATCTGCAAATTGCGGGTCCGCAAAACACAGATACCGGCCGTGTGCGTTCCCCCTCTTTTAAGCCATTGAATGCAATGGCAGCAATAACAAATAATGCCAGAGTGACACTGACTTGCATAGCTATGTCTGACAGTGTTAACAAACAGCATGTTTAAAAAACACCCCATTGCATATGTTATGCTTTTTCAGGTTACAAAGCTTGCAAAAACTGTCCCTTATCGGGCACCAATGGTGTTTAAACACACAGTGTTAAGGGGATAAAACAGTGGCTTGTTGGGCCCAAGCTTTCAGAAATTATGCCTTAATGTTAATTGTCGGAAGAAAGATGAGATTGTTCTACAAAATCATGCAAAAATCATGCATTAACCTGAGCAGAGTAGATTGCTCCGAACAAGCCTTGAAAAAGGCCCCCTTTTAATTAGGAGCAGCAACAGTACAGTGTGGATATGGACAGGGTAGGGTAATAGTGGCATGTAGCCTCAATATTAGTGTAAGCAGTAGCAGCACAGCATGGGTATATACAAGGAAGTAGATGTGTGTGCTGCTGATTACGGGTGGTATTAGTAGTAGTAGTAGTAGTGGTGACTGTAGTGGTAATGGAACTGCCAGTAGAGGATTAGCAGCAAAGAAAAGCCACTTATGTCTAAACCACTGGCAACAAGTGAGAATTGTGTCCAAAGTGTCAATATTTTGTGTGGCCACTGTTATATCCCAGCGCTGCCTTAACTCTCTTGGGCACGGAGTTCACTTGAGCTTCACAGGTTGCCACTGGAATCCTCTTCCACTCCCCCATGACAACATCACGGAGCCGGTGCCACGGACATTCCTGTGACAGGTATTAGGAGGTCTGTCAGATTGGCAACCCGTGGGTTAAACTGACAGGTTCTCCTTTGGTTGTTTTGTTGCTGGCATTCAACACACCCTCCCCCTTCAGGTGTAGGTGTTTTATCAATTATCTTTGTTTATTTAGTGTTGCTTCTCCCACCATGCTGTGCGGTTTATACTTCTGTGGTGTCTGTGGTTTGCTGGTGTGTGTTTCTCTGTGGAGATCCCATTGCTGCCATTATTAACACAGATTTTAACACAGATGCAGTGTTTGTGACGAATTGCTTTTTTTCCACGAGGCCTGAAAAAACACTTGTTCAATTATGAAATTATTGGACTAAAATGTTTGAAAACACCATTTGATGCAGTAATACGTCCGCCAACACAGATAATACAACATAGTGTTTGCAGGAAATTGTTTTCTTCACTATGCCTGAAATAATAAAGCTCACTGTTCAAATGAAAAAAAAACATGTTTTTTTTTTCTTGCAGCTGGTTGGTTTTCTAACACAGAACTAATAAAATGAGGTGCTGCAGCAGCAGCTGTATTAAGCAGTGTGCCCAGCTCCTCAGCCCCTGTCTCCCTCAAAGCTTTCCCTGATCAAAATCCCTAAAATCCCCACAATTATTTATTTCTATTCTTTCCCTACACTGTCCCTGTTACACTAGAATAGCTACTTCTGCCTCTGTATACTCTGAAATTGTTTTTTGGCAGATGCTGCCAGAGACCCATCCACCCTCATCAGCAGCTCAACATAGTATGGTGTTTGCTCATTCTGCCCAGCCTTCTCCCTGCCTGCTGCCACCCATGATTGGCAGATGAGTATGTATGTCAGCCTCTGAGCCAATCAGAGCAAGCCCTCCCCTTGAGTTCCTCCAAGTATCATGTCACCATACTTCTTTTTCCTCCTTCTGTTTTTTTCCTGCCAATTCTCACAGTAAAATGGTACTGGGTGCCGTTGTTATGTTATTCATCCAAAACTAATCAAAAATGTTTGATTTGATTAGTTTAGAATAGAACCACTCAGCCTTAATATTCAGCAAAAGTCGAATTGCCCCACCAGGGTACTAGAGGATCGTCGAGTGGGCCTAGTCTTTTTACATGATATAGGTGGCCCAATGCTCCAGAAGATAACCCCATTTGCCAATGGCTTTGGAGCCGATCACTTGTCACTAGGGTCAATTCATTTGAGATTCTTCAAAAACAACCTACTAGATCTTATTGATGTCCTGTGTATACAACGACAACAACAAAGATAAGGTTATAAGTGTAGATGTATGTTTTCTAAGTAGATGGAGGGTGGGTCCTCAGAATCTCCGAAGACCCAAGGAACACCAAATGTACTCTGCATTCAACAGCAAATGCATCACATCACCCAAATACACTAACTATATAGGCATACTGGTTGGAGTTACCAATGGTGATTATAGTGCAAATGGTAACCATGCTCTTCTCCTCCAGAGTATGGGAGTATCTCATGTGAGCCTCATAGCACTGTATGAATTGAGGATAAGCAAGCCTTGTAACCTGTTCATAACTAGGTATTTAAAAGACTGATTTAAAAAAAAAATGCTGTGGTCCCTGGACCACGTCTCTAGCTTAGAGAACAGAACTGCAAAGCAGCATATGGTCCCACTGTGCACTTCTGCCGGTCCCCACCATTCCAAAGCTGAGATCTGTGCCAGTTTTCTAATACCACTCTCTGTGGCGTCTCTTAGAAAGGAAATATCAAATCAGCCTCATTAATGCGACCATTCTAGCGTGATCCAGTGTGCACTGGCGGCATTGTATTTGCCAGTTTCATTAATTAAGCAAATGCCAGCATCATTTGCATATGCAAATGAGAGACAGTTCTATCACTTTTCTAAATATGCCATTCCCAATAACACTTCTCAAACATAGCCTGTGCCTCTGTGTTACTGTGTTGCCTGCACGGTCTTCGAGGTGAAAGAAGATCACTGTGATGAGTATAATAGTTTTTGTGTGTCAAGTGATCCTCTGTTGCCGTTTCTTTTTTTTTTTCTTTCCCAGGCTGTGTGCATTGCATGGGTGGGACAGTGGCTGATTGTCTGTCTGCTAGACACAACTTGGTCTGAATACCATTTAGTAGTATGTGAAGCAAGTCAGGATCATTTGCATTTATTTCAGTCGCATCGGGTTTATAGGTCAAGGGAGGCAGTCTGCAGAAATTCCATGTGCCACTGCCCCCATTCTTGAGGCTGTCAACAATTCTAGTCTCTAGTCTCCTCCATCATGAATACATGCAAGCGGTGCAGCATCGCTTATAGTCTGCCTCCTGCCGCCTCCTATTGCAGTTACGTAGGTATCAATGTATTTTTGCAAACTTTTTTTGTTTTGCTTACCGCACAATTATTTTAATCCATCTGTGAATAAAACGGTCAACGACAGCAAGGTTTTGTTCCAAACATTTGTACACGTGACAAGGATCAAACTGTTCCTAGTGTTGACAAGCGAGATTTTTTTTTGGACTATTTCACAGGGGTGTTTTTAGTTTTGTGCAAGAACAATAGCTGGGAAACCTTAGGGTGCTTTGAACGGGTTAAGACATGAATGACGAATGTGCTTTGCTAATGGATTTCTATCTGTGAGCTGAGCTGGATTACCCTATGTTGCAGTAGGAATTTGGTACCAGCTGGGATTAAAATAGAGGTTGTGATAGCATGCCAACTCATGTCCCCCTGGTCCCCTGCTACCTCTACCTCATCATTACAGCTGGAATCAGTGTCCCTCATGGGAGTTTCGCCTGTTCTGTGTTCTTTTGACTAAATTCCCTATAATAAGGTACAAATGTATTTACGTCAATTTGCTGCTATTAAAAAAAACTGAAAAAACTTAGGGTTTGGGTCAAATGCCATATTTATGAAGCTCTTATCCCTCTTATTCTGACACATAAAGGAGTCTCCATGACAGATGATGAATCTGATGCATACTGCAGTGGAGGAAAGACTGGCACACTTGTTTTTTTTCAATGGATAAAGCTGAGGGACAGCTTTAACCAAATGTGGAAATATAGTTGTACAGGACTATCTGGTTCTTCCCTAGAATTCATATTCACCTGGCATGCTCACTTTGGAGGGAACAAGGCATTTTATGATAAATTTCATTTTTTAACATTTAGTTTTAGATGACCCCTTTTCAGATGCCCTGTAAAGATGTATAGATATAATATAGGAGAGACCCCTAACCTCCTTTATTAGCTACAGTACAGAGCCGCAACAAAGAGTCATATGCAATACATGGTCATACATGCTCGCCACAGTGTAATTGGACTTACAGCACTAGCCATTTCCCCTTGTATGAATAGCTAATCACATGGTTTTTGGTAATGTGACCTCTACTTCATGGGGGACATATGCATTTCATTTTAGAGGAATGAGAGGATATTCATACCAGTGAGGGCAGGGAACCACAGAAGAAAATTGTTAAATTGAGAGGTTTTGGGGATTTTATCTGTCAAATAAAAGATTACCATTGTGCTTGAATCTCTGTAGGCAGGGACAAAAGAAGTAGGCAGAAGCCAGCAATAATAATAGTTGAATTCAGGAGGGCACCTGCAGCTGCTGAACAGGTGCGTAGGAGAGAATGAGATCATTATATACCTGATTTGCTCCCAATAATAAATGATCTTAAATAGTGCTTCAATAGGGCTCACCCCTCCCTCCCATAGTGCCCCCTACTAAAGAAAAAAATTAATAAATACTAGAGATGAGCGAATCATCCAAAATTCACGTCAGCCAATAATCGACGAATTTCTGACAAGATTCGTTCTTAATACGAATTTATTCGGTCGAATTTGCGTTAAAAATATGTTTTGCAAACATTCCTGCACAAATTACGAACATACAGTCAGTTTTGTTAAAAGTATGCAATACGAATCCTTAGCATACAATTGACTCGCGATTGCGTCATACGCACGAGGCCAGGCCTCGGCGTACAGTCTTTAGAGGCAGTCCATATGAGGTAGAAAAGTAAGGTGTTAGCTATCCGGCTAAGTGCATAATTTACTAAAAAACACCATACAATAAGTGCATAATAGGACACATTGCAGTACCTGAAAAATAATACACACAATGGGCTAAAGTGCTTGAACGTTGCTGAACCTGTAAAAACATTATTGCTAGAGATGAGTGAATCATGCAAAATTTTATTCGCCGAACTTTTCCTAAGATTCGTATATTCGACAAATAGATTTGTTGAATTTGCGTACAAAACATACTTAATTATATGGCTTTTAGCGAACATTCGCGCGCTAATAACGAAGTTCAGGTAAAAAGGTACGCAACCTCTTTGAACACGTACGCATAAGCGTACAAGTTGCGTACGAAAATGAAGAGCTTTGCTGGAGAGGAATGGTGAAGCAGGAGGAACGCTCTGAGTCTGGCCCCTGGCTTCATATGGATACTGTATCAGCAGATGACAGCAGATCATCCGGCTGAGACTGAGATGAGCGTGCCATCTATTCCACTACCTCATCCACTTTCTCCTCCACTACAATTTTGCGCCTTGGTGGGTTAGCCTGGTGGAACAACGGCCAAGTATTGCGAATACTACTAGTAGATGCTCCGGCTACAGGTCCTTTGGCACTTCTGCCGTGTGCTATTTTCTCTTTTTTTTAAAGCTGGAGGTCTGGCTGGAATTGCACCCCTTTTGCTTATCCATTCCAGACATTTTTCAATTCACTTTGTGGCCCTGCAGCTGGTCTTTGTCCCTGTATATCGCTGTCTCTCCCTGTCTCTCTCTCCCTGTCTGATTAATTACTAGCCCTGAACTGGCCCTGCACTTGCCCTGCAGTATCTCTGATATGTGTAATATGGATTCCCAGAGCAATTACACCCCAATTTTCACAAAACAGGTCTCAGAGTCTCAGAAATTCACACACAGTGCTTCTGCTCGTCTCAGCAGTCGCAGCAGAAGTGATGCATCACTGGCTTACTGAGCCTGAGCCAATCAGAGCAAGCCCTGCCCACTAGGTCAGATGACCGCTTTACGTAGCAATAGCATATAATTTATAGGACAACTAGCGAATGCGTACAAAGCCGAAGCGAAAAAATTTCCAAGATTCGAAACGAATTGACGAATAGATTTGCTCATCTGTAATTATTACAGCAAAGACAATTATGCAAACATTTTAGTGCAATTTCACATTTAGAAGCATAAAAGGCTCAGATATATGTTTGAGTCTCTCCTCGAGTCGTGGCTGCTTGGCATGATAAAACACTGGAACACAGTCCAAAATTCAATTGTAATCCACATGAGGTAATTTTGTAATACAAACAGGTAACGTGTATTCCACATGGATAATATAAAATAGCAGCGAATAGAGAACCCTCTTTGCAAAGAGGGCTCCCAAATAGCCAGAGAAGGGGGGGGATAGGCACACTTAGGCGCAACTGGGAATTTTCTGCAGAATGGGGGGCGGGGAGGAGTCCTGACAAGCCATGTCCATCTGGGTGAGAGTCAAACAGGGGGCAATGCAAACTAAACAAAACAAGTGCCAACTAGCTCTTACTCATCAGATGCAGTCCATTGTGTGGCTCCCATAGTTCCTCCTGAGGTGTCCTTTAAATCACGCCAGTAGAAGGATCCTCAGATGAGGGACCTGAAGTCCTCCTCGCTTGAGCTACTGCTGAATGAGATCAGAGGACGCTCCTGCCTCCTGTAGACCAAGCTCACTGTCGTAGTGGAGCTCCACTGCCCTTTTCTTCCAGAAGTCGGACTTGACCGGGTCCGGGTGGTGGTCACGCTGGTGAGCTTTGCAGCCACTTTACGCCTTTACTTTACTGTCCTCCTGCCGGGACAGAGGGGTAAGGACTTCTGGCTGCAGCAGTTGAGACAAGGTTGCACCCAGGGAAGAAGCCCCAGCTCCCCTGGTTGCTGCTGACTTCATCTCCCAGGGTAGTTGGTACTGGTGGAACGTAAACGATGAAGTCATCAGCTGACCCAGCTGAAAGGACTGTGATGGTGGTGGCACTGGCAGTCCAGGGACCAGAGGCTCCAGCTGTGGCTTCTCCCTGAAAAGGAGGGTGCCATCTGGTGACTCCTGAAGGCAGCGCACCAGTACTTTGCCTGGGGGTTCCTCTGGCCAAACTTCAGGTGGTGATGCAGGGACCAGGGGCTTAGGTAATACGGTAACTCCGGTAGCAAAGGGGCCTTTCAGGGATGCCATAGTGGTGTATTCAACCTGATCCCCCATATACAGGCTGTGACAGGCTTGGGGCAGTTACGGCCGTTTCACTGACCTGCAGCCCACAAAGTACTCCTTGCCGTCCTCATCATCCACCAGGAAGCCAGAGCCTCGCTCCACAGAAAACCACAGGATAGTCCTTTTCGCTGCTCCAGTGTAGGGTCTCTCCCCGCTTGGATGGTCAAATACTTGGATGACCCAGTCCTCCACTGCATTCTCGTAGTCCCATAGGGTCTGGGTGGGGGCTGTCACCGATGCTGGCACAATCGGGTTCTGCCGAATGGAAGGTGTTGTTCTCCTCCTGGGCGGCGAAGTGGACACTCCAGCCGCCTCCGCCGCACCAGCCCCACCAGCCTCACCAGCCGGCAAGGCGAATATGGAGTCAGGAGCTGGTGAGACTCTCTTGCACAATTGTGACGCTCTGATCTCTGGAGCGGGCGGTGGTTTGGGGTACTCGTCCCCAAAGACCATCTCTCCCCACTTGGGTCGCAGTTCTTTCGCCATGATGTTTGCTGTGGTCTGACTCTGGATCTTGTTCACTGCTGGCTTGAACTGGAGAGGAGGGCGGATTAATGAGGGAGAAGTCTTCACTCCCTATACGTGCAAATAGTTAATTCCCAGTGGGCCGGGCTGGTTTTTCCCTCTTCTGAGGGGGCTTATCTTCACTTTCCCGCTGTTAAGGGGGCGTATCGTAATTTTCCCGCTTCGGGGGGCTGGGGGAGGGGGCAAAAAGACTTCGTATGTTGCGTACGTAGCGTACGTAGTGTTAGCGTTTAAAATTTTAAGAACATTTACGAATAATACAAAGCGAATCTGAAAAAATCCGAATTCGCTTCGGAGTAGGAAAAATGGAGGATTCGATACGAATCTACGAAGCGGCGAATAGATTCGCTCATCTCTAATAAATACAAATACTTACCTCCATTCTTCTGGCAGTGATGCGGTGTACGGTTCAGGCAGCACGACAATGATGACTTCATTGCGCCGCCTGCACCTGTCTCTGATAGGCTGCAGGCCTAGTGCCTGCAGCCTATCAGAGGAATGGGAAAGGGTAGACGCCTCTCCTCTGCCCTACCGCAGCAACCATCTGTATCTTCGTCCAGAGGACGGCAATGCAGATGAATGTAGAGAGATGAGCACTCATTTTCCGCGGCCCGGAAGGGAGTTTTACTTAAAGGGTTATTCTCATTTTAGACAATGGGGGCATATCGCTAGGATATGCCCCCATTGTCTTATAGGTGCGGGTCCCACCGCTGGGACCCGCACCTATATCCAGAACGGAGCCCCTGAACTGAATGAGGGCGCACTGCGCATGCGCAGCCGCCCTCCATTAATTTCTATGGGGCCGCCGAAAATAGCCGAACGCTGGCTCGGCTACTTCCGTCGGCTCCATAGAAATGAATAGGAGCAGTGGCCGCGCTTGCGCGCTCCCATTCATTTCTATGAGCGCAGCGGGGAGCTGCGCCTGGTGGTGGCCAGACCCCCGGAAACCCGGGGTCCTCCAGGCGCATCGCTCCCCGCTCCGTTCTGGATATAGGTGCGGGTCCCAGCAGCAGATATGTATCAGCTCGACTGAGGGTGAGAGAAGCACTACAGGCCCCCGCCCGCGCAGCTCGCCTTAAATGGATTCTCCGGGAATTAAGGAGATTAAAATACTTAAATATTACTTTATTATAAACACATTTCCAAATACCCTTCATTAGTCATATGGGCTTGTTTTGTCTAGGGAGACATTATTAATAGAAATAAAATGGCCACTGTCCTATTAGTCCACACAGAACCTGTCCTTATCACACAGGAGGACAAGTGACTTTACAATACTGAGGTAAATAGCTGCCTCATCCTCCTCTCTGCTCTGCTTGTCAGGCATTATGACCCTAAATACTGTACAGGTCAATATGATCTTCAGTTGAATCTGTGTGGCAATGGAGTTCATGAGGAGACATGAAGTACAGAGAGGTCGGACACCACAGACTGAGGTAATGAGGGGCTGTGGTAATGGAGACTGCATACAAGAGCTGCTGCTCATTATCCCCACCCTCCTCTCTGAACTTCATGTCTCCTCACGAACACCATACCTACAGAGTTTTAGCTGAAGATCTTACCTACATTCAGGATCCCTGACAAGCAGAGCAGAGAGAAGGATGAGGCAGCTCTTTAGCTCAGTGTTATGAAGTAACTTGTCCTTCTGTGTAAATAGGACAGGTTCTGTGTGTACTAATAGGACAGTGGCTATTTGGCATGGTTGTCACTTTTTTACTAGTCCATCTGGCCTGCAGTTTGTTAATGTTCATACCACACAGTCTGATGAGATCAGGCCCAATGAGGTTACATGGCAGCACACATGAAGTTGATTTGCCTGTCTATTACTACAGATCTCACAATTATTGATATGGTGGCATAGAACAGTGGAGGATTTATGGAAAAATGAAATACATTGTGTCAGTTGGTCGGATCTCTCCTTGTTCTCAGAGCATGTTTGCTCTAAGCTGCTTTGAACACTCTGTGGAAGCTGCCCATCACGCCATAGAGGGTTCACTGAACCCTACGCAGATTGCACAGGAAGTGCATCCAAGTGTTCAGTATGAATGTTCCTCACATAATGGACGCAGCATGCATGCCCTGCTGCTTTGCATACACGTCTGCTGAAGCTTCACTCTGAATGCTCGTGCACATTGCCAAAGTGCTTCTCATAGTGTGCCAGCAATCCTGCATGCAGACCACGTTGGGATGCACTTACACATATACCAATGTGCCATATAGACCACATACGTTACTGTCACTGGTGCAGAATGTATCTATCTACCATCTTATCTATCTCCTATCTATCTATCTATCTATCTATCTATCTATTGCATATCTACCTGTCTACCTTTTAGTATCTGTGGCTCATTTTTCTGTATCTATAACCAGTATATTTTTGGCCACAAGCCTGACTGTCTTTACAGTATGTTATGGGTTAAATTTCCGGCCTACTGTTATTCTCAGACCTTTTACAGAGTTGTCACAAGCAGCCTGTGCATTCTGCGAAATGAGCACTAATTTGAGAGGATCATTTGGAAGTCAGAGTCATGCCCTGAATTTCAATGTATAAACATGGAGAGCAGTGCCAACCTGGCACCATTCCATGTATTCAAGAGTAAACATGAGTCTCCCGGGCGGCTTCAGATGGAGGCATCAATACAAAATCTAGTCAACGTCTGACTGGCTCACAACAGCAGCATCCCCCCACTGGTGCTGCCTCTTAAAGCTGCACACACACCGCAGCCGGCTCATCTCCTAACCCCCTGAGATGGGCAACAAATTACTAAATGCATTAAAACAAATACATGAATAGTGGTGTAGATCTGTAAAAATAATCTCCACCAAATTTACACAAAGAGCAGGATGGTATGGCACCGTGCCCCTGGTCTGCAATGCCATCTTACTGAGTGCTGCTAGTGGAGCCCTTCAGTTACCTAGGGACTGACATGCCAGTGTTGCCACGGCAACCCTGGCTGGACCTGAGCAGTCCCACTGACAAATGGCATACATATGGCAGGGTTGACTATGTGATTCTACAGAATAAAGAAGCTCATTTATTTATAAGTAATATCGAAAATTTTCAGTAACAGGATTTTTTTTAATGACCCCCATTAGGGGTGACATGGCAGTCTCCAGTCTAACATAAGGTTGATGCCTGTTCTATGAGGTTCTTGTTGACCTGACTACTTACAATTCCTCTATTTTCTATTTTATACTCATAGGGGGAGATTTTTCAAGACCGATGCTTTCTGTGCCAGTCTTGATATCCCCTGTGCTGCCTCGTCATAAATTAGGCACATCCTCTTGTGGTCCATGTGCCTAAACAGAAAACTACGACAGCTCTGAGCTGGTGAAAATTGTTTCGGCTGTTGGCCACTCCCCTTTCCTACCCTTGCCAAGCCACTTTAGGAAAAGAAGCGACGGAAACGTACAAAAGAGGCACATGCGGCCTTTCTTTTTTTTTTCAAAAAGTTGTAAATGCTCAGCTTGCAAGTTTCATAAGCCACTTTTCTGGCACAAGGGAGATGATAAATCTCCACCATAGTCCTTATTTTTAAAATAGTTTAGACTACATGGCAGGACTAGCGCTCTTGGTGTACGTCTCAATCATTTATTTAATGTCCCTTTAACATCCCTTCTTCACCTTCCCAAGTAAGATTCATTAATTACACCCCTTCCTTCTCAATGGAGCCCTAGGCAGCTCCCTATTATTGCCTACGTATATCCCAGCACCACTTTAAGGCCTCATGCTCATAGAGTCTGGTCTGTAAATGAAACCTTGGGTACACTGTTGGTGCCTCCATACAACATCATACTATAGATATATTCCCTTCTTTGTTCTGAGAGTCGGATACATATGCAATAAGCCACCTCAGGGAGCATCCTGGATTTACCATTGGTGTGGTATGGACCAAAAGTTTTCTATGGGTACTTTATGAAAAACTGATACAAGATGAGGACTACATTTTTAATTGTTTGGCTTGAATTGTCTTTGGAGGATTACTCTTATAATACAGAACATTACAGCTGATTAAACTCAGGACATCTAGAAATATATTAGAAAGCTGATTTATTTGAGATTTGAGTCAACATGTTAGTAGCACCTCTTTGCAGCCTCAGCTGGCGTTGAGGGGCATAATGCCTTTTATGAGGTGGGCATCTTTCCAGGTCTGCTTAATACTCTAGGGCCACCCTGAATAGAAAGTGCTAAGAAAAATGACATTGATGTGCATGAGACTTCTGTTACCTAGAGGGAGCCTGAAATTCGTTTTCATGTCATGACATAAAGAATACAAAACTGCTGGGTTATAAATTGTTAATTGCAATATTCTGATGCCCATTTGCATCATATTTACTTTTCTCTTGGATTGGAATTGGTGCCACAATTGTCCAAAGCCAATGTGGAAGTGCCAGGTTCCTGCAGGACACATACAGAGGGTAGATAACCACCCATGTGACATAACCCAGGAGCCACTTTTTAAAATTTAAAAGGGTATTTCCTCAGGCATTTATGGCATATCCCAGTAGAAGTGAATGGAGAAAATTACGAGATGTCCTCTCCATTCTTCCTCCACCTGTATGTGCCCACCTAACAGATGGGACAGTGGTTCAGGGACTCCCATTGTCGCCATGGATGCTATGTAATACTTACACCTATCAGACATTGATAATAGTCCAAGATGGGAATATTCCATTTGTAGACCAAGGAAACATCATGGGGCAGATACGCTAAGACTGATGCTACAAATGTCTTAGTATGAAGTCTGTTGGCACAGAATGTGCCAAGTTTATTAAGAGGCACACGCCATGAATACATCTAGCACATTTTCTATCCACTAAGCCATGCATTCTTCCAGAAACAGTGTTTGAAAGAAAGCTGGCATATTCTTCTAATCCTGGACAACCCCTTTAAGGTTTTGAGTAACATGTATGATTGTTTCCTGGGGCAACCAGCAGAACTATGAAATCAACTATATATGTGAATGCAGAACAAGGTATGAAAAGCTCTCATGTCACCAGGGAGAGGTTTGGTTTGAGATTTGGTATCTCTATAAAAACCAAGGCGTATGTTAAAGAAGCAATTCCACTCATTTTTTAATTATTTGACCTGTTAGGTCCATGCTGTCAACTGTAGTGAAGATAATCTTCATACCAGAGACTGTATTTGTGAGTTATAACCTCCTTTCTGATCCTTGGCTGTGCCAAGTACTCTGTATCAATACTCCGACTCTCCAAATAACACAGCATCTTGCTTGGATGGAAAGTCAGTTTCTCTATGTATTCCAATGTCTGTCTCATAGGAATGATAGATAAGTAATTGACTTCCTGTTCTGTGTCAGTTAGAGAGTCAGAGTGTTGGTCACACGACAGTTCACTACAGTTACATCATGTACCTTTCTAACAGGTCAGAGAATAACAATTTTTTGTGAGTTCTTCTTTAAGTTGTATGTTCAACTAAGGACCAATTTACCCAATGGTGTCAAACCATGTAAAGATATTTTAGGATTAGCAGAAATGTAGAGTAACCAGATGAAGGCTGCTATTGCAGTATTATGGAGTATGGGGTTGTGTTTTATGGTGACAGTGTTGTATACGATTTGTTTATGTTTTTTTAGTTCTGGTCCCATCAAATGTTTTGGTATCTATGACAAACAAGTACTCCACATGAGCTTAATTACTAAAAGCTTCTGCCATTGAGTATCCTCCTGAGCTTTTCAGATGTTGTTTTAGCTGCATCGTCCTCAGAAGACCAGTTTATCTTTTGAAAGGCATTTTCTGTTCAGCGTCACATCCCTTCCACTTCAGGCCTTCAACTTTCTCTACACGGTTAAGCTATGGAAAATAATCTGCAACACAATTTAAGGGGTTGTTTACACAAGGTCATCTGGAAGGTCGTCTACATGTGCTAGAATCACATCCAATATCCAACTTCCTCTTGTATTCATTTTGGGTTGCGTTTGCAGTTACTTTTTATGCAGTTTATGTATTTGTGTGCTGCATCAAAGTTACATGGGTCAGATAGGATGGCTTCTGATATTATGTTTTTCATGTTATACAGCATTCATGTAAGCAATTACACTATCTAGTTGTGTTTTCTCAAAGAGGTTCTCCATTTTGGACAATCCATACTTGTTAGGGCATATTCATGTGCAGTAGATTTCTTGCGGAAATTTCTACCACAGAAAATTTATTTCATGCATCTGAACGGGGTTGTTTAGGAAGCACGCACAATTCAGATGAATGGTCAGTGGCAAGAATCAGCCATCTGTGAATATATCCATGAGAGCGAAAATTATGCACTACACAGTGCCCATTCAAACCAAAATCCTCCATAGCATGAGATGCTCTTTGTAGACACTCTACACCAGTGATGGCTAACCTCGGCACTCCAGCTGTGGTGAAACTACGACTCCCAGCATGCTCCATTTATTTCTGTTGAGTTCTGAGAGCAGTCAAGCAAGGGGGGCATCTTGGGAGTTGTAGTTTTACCACAGCTGGAGTGCCAAGGTTAGCCATCACTGCTCTACACTGTGGCCAAGAGATGAGGATCTTATAAAGTACATGAAAATGGGTTTTCTACACTGGACTGGCCATTAAAGTGCTATTCTGGTCAGAAGCAATTATAACTTATTCACTAAATAAGTGATAAAAGCTAGATTGGTGGGGGTCCAACCGCTGGGACTCACATAGGTGGGGGCTCCCAGCAGCATACCTCCATTAATCTAGAATTCATCACCTATCACCAAGAGCTGTCCTGCACACTTTGTAGAAACTTGCCAGTGCCTATAATAAGTGCTGTCAGGCACTGACTTTTCTGTTAGGCACAAGTAGCATGCGGAACAGATACAGACTCATTCATACTGTCGTGTGAATGTAGCCTTATATTGTAGTCTACTTTCAACTTGCTGCTGCACAGCAAAGATCACCGTAGTACATGTATTTATCTTAAATTACAGTCTGCATTATACTCCACAGCAGCATTCACCATTCCGTCTCCAAGTAACAATATCTTGGTGCCCATTCAATAGAAGCCTCTTCTGCCATGAGGACTTTAGATAACAGTAATTCAAATATATCAGGACAGTACTCAAAATTTTTCTGCAATTCGGTCTTCATTTTTGCCCACCGAAGATTTAGATCATAACATTCCATTCACACATGAATCAATTAATTGAAGAGCAATGGCTCCTGATACCCCTTTGGTACTGCATACGACTGTTTTTTGATATTTTGCTTTGAGACTTTGTATTGATTTTTCTACTATATCACCTCCTGTATGATGTATAACTACTTATTTATACCATGTCTTTTCATGCTTGAAGAAGGGTGTTCTCATAAACCCGAAAGGTTGTAATTAGGGATGAATGAGCCCGAACTTTACAGGTTCGGGTTCGGCGTTCAGGCAGTGGCGGAATCCCCTTATGGATTATATTATCATGGAATATAACAGAATTTTATGACGGAATGCAAAACAGAAGTTTCCGTTATGCAGGATGAAAAACAAAGTCCTGCATAATGAAAACCAGACAGATCCGTTATGCTTGGCCATAGACTTAGCCACAGATGGATCAAAACAGAATGCCTCTTCCATTTTGCATTCCATCATAGAATTCCATTATATTCCGTTATAACGTAATCCATAATGGGATTTTTCCACTGCCCGAACGCCAAACCCAAACCTGTAAAGTTCAGGTTCGCTCATGCCTAGTTGTAATTAATTGATTCACGTGTGAATGGAATCTTATGATTTAAGCTTTGGCGGAAAAAAAAAAGACCACCAAATTGCCTTAAAATTTTCAGTACTGTCCTGATTTATTGAATCACAATTCCACTGGTTGTGATTAAAAAGCAGATAAACTTGTTCTAAGACATATCTGTAATAGCTTATAGGGGTTGGCCTATATCACTAGGATATACCAGCAATGTCAGATAGGTGGAACAAAGGTGGGACCCGCACCTCTAGAATGGGGGCCCCAAAGCCAAGGAGAGTGCACATGCACGGCATGCTCAGAGGTGCACCAACAATGAGGCCAGGTGAGGCGATCACCTCAGGCGGCACCAGGTAGGGGAAAGAGGGGGGCAAACGAAGGGCCATGGGCTGAAGGGAAGGGGTTAGGTTAAGATATTTGCATTGGGAAGGGGGGAGCCTCTGTTTCAGTTTTTGCCTCAGGCAGGAGGCAGGAGGCTAGGTGCACCCCTGACCGTGCTCTTCATTCACTTCTATGAGACATGTGAAAAAAACTGATCAACTATTTTCGGAACTCCCGTGAATGGAGAGCGTAAAGTACAAGTGTGGCCATCTCTCCATTCACCTATATGGGTTTTACTTGTAAACTGCAAAGTCATGTTCAAAGTTAAAAGGATTAAGGCATAACTGATGTAACAAATGAAAATCAGACATCATATAGTACATGACAATACCTTTAAAAAAACATGGATCCAGAGATCTCCACATTCACTGCTCCAATTCCTCTGCTAGATTATCTTCAGCTTAGCAGCTCAGGGGTGTGACCTTTCTGCTGCAGCTCTCTCCACAGCTTCTAATAGAACACATGGCTGGTGGCAGTTAAAGATTTAAACTGAGCATGTTCGACCAGTTCAGTAAGGTGGTAAAAAAAATAATTAAAAGAACAAACAGCAGGTGGCGTTATACAGATACATTTTATTGAATAACTGAGTGGCTATACAACATTTTCAATTACATGCAATTACAAAAGTGTTCACACCCAGGTGCTGGTTTTAGAATATGTTTTGTGACACGTGCAGTGTAATGTGGTTTGGAATGTTGCTAGGTAGTTTCAGACATTTTCTAGTAAAAATGTTTTCCCAATTGCTATGGTGCAGAAATATTGTTTATAGAGTCTCTCAATACTTGTGACCCAATGAAACCGAAATTTCATTCTTGGCAAAAATTGCAGTTGACCTCATCTAACTGCATGACACTTTCATAGGACAGTCACGGTTCCATAGAAATCAATGTTAATGTTCCCCAACCGCAGTGGTCAAGTGCTGTTTGTACAGTTGCCGTGTATGATTTTTATGGAGGTCAGCTGAAGGAAACAAAAAGGATTAAAAAATGAGTCTTTTAAGTAATTCCAGCCATAGAAGGCACCACATAGCATATGACAGAAGTAACTGTGCAGGAAAGGAAAGGTTTGCCAGCTCTCCATAGAAAATCTTCCTTCCTTTATGTCTGACCACTGGGATAAAAGCCATGTCAGGTACGTATGCTGATGTTTTTTACACTAGAAGACTGAATCCTGACGTGGTGTTGAGCTGCTGTACCGAGAAGCTGTAGCGCTCATTCAAGCACCAAAGATAGTTCAAAACAATAAATGATGCGTTTACCAGGAGTTGAACGTCCACCGATCTGACACTGATGACATATCATGAGGATATGTCCTCAATATTTAAGTTCTGGGCAATATTTAAGTCTGCGACTTTTCCATGTGGAATCCACAACAATAATCATTCTTTTAATTTTAACTCCTTCCCAACATGCGCCATACATTCTACACCGCAGAAGGCAAGGTATTCCAGCATTCCACCGCACATGTACCGATCAGGCAGGCACAGGAGCTGTTCTCGCTCAATCAGGACAGGGGCTTGAATCTGATAGTCAGGCCCCCGCTGGGTTCGACGGTGCTATGTCTATGGCAAGCATGAAGAGAGAAGGGAGACAGCATCCACACACTGTGCGCGCTGTCCTTCACACAGCTGATCAGCGGCGGCGCTGGGTGTCGGACCCCCGCCAATCTGATATTGATGAACTATCCTGAGGATAGGTCATCAATATTAAAAGCCCAAAGAACCTCTTAAATCCCTTAGATTGCCGCAGCCAATGCTGACCAGCACATCTAAAGGTGGGGGGGCCCCTCTCTCACCCCATCAGCTCCCCAGAATGCAATTGCAGGGTGCTGATGGTTACTATGGCAGCTATGGAAGACCATCAGAAAAAAAGACATATAAATAGACATTAGTTATCGCTGCATCCATAATCCATGCCCTATAAAATTATCGCATTATCAGGTTGAACTGAAAAAAATAAAAACTATGCCAGAACAGCTATTTCTTGGTTACCTCACTTCCCAAAAAGATAATGTTAAGTGATCAAAAGGTCATACGTACAGTACACACCTTCTCATTCAAAGAGTTTTCTGTATTTTCATGACTATGAAAATTGTAGATTCACACTGAAGGCATCAAAACTATGAATTAACACATGTGGAATTATATACTTAACAAAAAAGTGTGAAACAACTGAAAATATGTCTTATATTCTAGGTTCTTCAAAGTAGCCACCTTTTGCTTTGATTACTGCTTTGCACACTCTTGGCATTCTCTTGATGAGCTTCAAGAGGTAGTCACCTGAAATGGTATTCCAACAGTCTTGAAGGAGTTCCCAGAGATGCTTAGCACTTGTTGGCCCTTTTGCCTTCACTCTGCGGTCCAACTCACCCCAAACCATCTCGATTGGGTTCAGGTCTGGTGACTGTGGAGGCCAGGTCATCTGGCGTAGCAACCCATCACTCTCCTTCTTGGTCAAATAGCCCTTACACAGCCTAGAGGTGTGTTTGGGGTCATTGTCCTGTTGATAAATAAATGATGGTCCAACTAAACGCAAACCGGATGGAATAGCATGCCACTGCAAGATGCTATGGTAGCCATGCTGGTTCAGTTTGCCTTCAATTTTGAATAAATCCCCAACAGTGTCACCAGCAAAGCACCCCCACACCATCACACCTCCTCCTCCATGCTTCACGGTGGGAACCAGGCATGTAGAGTCCATCCGTTCACCTTTTCTGCATCGCACAAAGACACGGTGGTTGGAACCAAAGATCTCAAATTTGGGCTCATCAGACCAAAGCACAGATTTCCACTGGTCTAATGTCCATTCCTTGTGTTCTTTAGCCCAAACAAGTCTCTTCTGCTTGTTGCCTGCCCTTAGCAGTGGTTTCCTAGCAGCTATTTTAACATGAAGGCCTGCTGCACACAGTCTCCTCTTAACAGTTGTTGTAGAGATGTGTCTGCTGCTAGAACTCTGTGTGGCATTGACCTGGTCTCTAATCTGAGCTGCTGTTAACCTGCGATTTCTGAGGCTGGTAACTCGGATGAACTTATCCTCCGCAGCAGAGGTGACTCTTGGTCTTCCTCTCCTGGGGCGGTCCTCATGTGAGCCAGTTTCTTTGTAGCGCTTGATGGTTTTTGCGACTGCACTTGGGGACACTTTCAAAGTTTTCCCAATTTTTCGGACTGACTGACCTTCATTTCTTAAAGTAATGATGGCCACTCGTTTTTCTTTACTTAGCTGCTTTTTTCTCGCCATAATACAAATTCTAACACTCTATTCAGTAGGACTATCAGCTGTGTATCCACCTGACTTCTGCCCAACACAACTCATGGTCCCAACCCCATTTATAAGGCAAGAAATCCCACTTATTAAACTTGACAGGGCACACCTGTGAAGTGAAAACCATTTCAGGTGACACCCTCTTGAAGACAGAACTTTGTTTTCCATCCAGCATAACAGCAACCAGACGGATCTGTTATGCTTTCCCATAGGCTTCTATTATGACGGATCAAAACGGAATGCCTCTTAAAGGTGTCCGTTTTGATTTCCGTCTTAGGGATTCCGTTTCTTTCCGTTATAACGATGTGATGTGATTCTTTCCGTTATAACGATTCCGTTGTAACGGTGATGTGAAAGAGCCCTTAATATGTAATTTTTCCTGCACCATGTATGCCATGAAAACAAAACCAAAAAAAGCAATGGTGGAATTGCTGACATTTTTCTTCCTACTTTCCAAAAAAGCAAAATAAAAAGCAATCAAAAAGGCATATGGTAATTCAAAATAGTACTAATGATCATGACAACTCATCACGCAAAAAAAAAAGTCCTCACAGAGCTATGTCAAAAGAAAGATTTTTAAATGTATGGTTCTCAGAAAATGGCTGTAATGGTACCCCAGATGCTGTTCAATAGCAACATGGCTCCTGTAAACAAATCCATCAAAATCTGAACTGCAAAAGCTAAAAGAGGGTCTTTCCTTTCTGAATCCTTCAGCATACCCAAACAGCAATTTACGTCCACAATGGCATTTCCATACCCATTAGAACCACCTAACAATTTAGGGGTTGTGGTATGAGTCTTAGATGGCACTAGCTGGGTACATCATACCGGACACTGAAATGACATGCGTGTGGAAAACTTGCAATTTTCATTTTGCGCAGTCCTACTGCTTATTTATTTCTACCAGATACCTGTGGTGTCAAAATGCTCCACCCCTTGAAAAATTCCTTGAGGGACATAGTTTCCAAAACGGGGTCCCTTATTGTGGTTACTGTACCTCAGGGTCTCTGAAAATGTAATGTAGCACTTGAAAACCATTCCAACAACATTTATGCTAGAAACGTAAAATGGCATTCCTTCCTTTCTGAGCCCTGCAGTGTGCCCATACAGCAGTCTACATTTTCACTTTAAATTGTAAAGTGAACCCACTTTACAATTTAAAGGGTGTAAGTCTCTGATGGCACCCTGAAATGCCATATATGTTGAAAACAATTTTAATTTTGCATGGTTTAGAAAATTGCTATTTTTTTCCACATTTTCTGTAAATTTGGGATTTTTTAAAAACAAAGAAAAAACATACTGTCCCAAATTTATCACTAACACAAAGTATGATGTGTCATGCACAAACATTCTAAAAATAGATTGGATAAGTAAAAGCATTCCAAAGTTATTACTACATAAAGTAACACATGTCAGATTTTTTGAAAATTAGGCTTGGTCTGGAAGGTGAAAAATGGCTGTGTCTTGAAGGGGTTTACATCCGTTCATTATTTTACAGAGTTTTTTCAGAGTATGAGATGGTTGTATAAGTTACAGATTTAGAATACCCCATTCACATGCATTACCGCCAGAATGTTAGCAGATTTTTTTCAGATTTAAGGCACACAATTTGCGTTGCATTACCATTCTAGTATATAAAATTAGTAAGGTGAAAAGAGAACCCAACATGACCTCTGTCATCTATGTAGCATCAGCAATGGAACAACAAGAAATGCAGTTTGCCAGATTGACTTCTCTTGGGGATGGTAAATCCCTGGTGAGAGATGAATTCAGCATAACGCATCAGGTTCGCATTTTACGTGACATAATTCTTGAAAATTTAAGGTGAATTCTAAAAACATTGTTAATGGCTTCCTGTTCTGGTTATTTCTAATGTATAGGAATGTTTCTCTGTTGACAGGGCTACGCATGTCCTGCGACACTTACCTAAGCCAATAAATTACAGCAGATTTCATCAATATTTAGTTAACACTTTTGGGGCAATGTATCACGCTCTAAATAATGTGTCTAGACGCACAGATGAACTCCCGTCTCAAGCTTGCATCTGTGTCCGATATACAAGACGCATTTACCTTTCCTGTCACTTATCCACAAAGGTTTATACACTTCACGTTACTATTACTCAGCAAGTATTTTATAAAAAAAATTTGCCGATTATAGCAGTACCCCAATAAAAACTGGTATTGGTATGAATTTAAAAAATATGTACCCCTAAAATAAAAGATGGAAATATCAGCTTGATTTTGTGTGAAATAAAATATTTTATTCAACACCCCCATTTATATATTTACTTCCTTTTGACCTCCCTTCTACAAATCCCTAGCATTCTTATCTATAATGCTATGTTCACATCTGTGTTGAACGCTGTGTCAGAAATGGAAAAAATAAGGATGACGTCCGTGGGGCATCGTTTTGTTTTGTAGACCTGCTGTAACAATGCCTATTACTGTCTACAAAATGGATAAGAATAGGACATATTCTATTTTAGAACAGACATACAGATTTGGACAGCACATGGTGTCTACAGTTTTGCAGACCCAAAATGCAGATCAGATGTGGAGCAAAAATATGGTTGTGTGAATTGGGCCTTAAAAAGAGAGACACCTTGACTGAATCCATTATAAATCGATGGGGTCTATTTAATGTCAATGATATACATTTATCCCAGGTCTGCCTCTTGCGTCATGTTTCCCATTATAAACAGAAACCACAATACATATGTAAACAAAGAATCATACATAAAATACTCACCATCTGCCTCCAAACCCTATCCCCCATCACACATCTAGTTTTCTACTAATACATTTGATGAAATGAAAGCAGTCATCCTTATCCTGGTAGCATACCCATGGGATATTCCATGAATGATGAGGGTGTCAATTTTTGTAATCTCTCAAATATTGGGAGATGGGGAGTTCTTTGCCCTAATTCTACAGGAGGAGATCGAATTAAGAGTCCACTGAAGTCTATAGCAGTTAACAGCCATGGAAGACCCCATGCAGGGCCAGCGTTAGCACCCGGCATACCTGGGCATATGTCGGGGGCCAGTGCTCCTGCAGAGGCTCACTGCCATTGACATAGCTTTACGGGTCGCAGCGACAAGCCCATAAGCCAGGGCTCCCCTTGCCTGTGGCGCTGTCGGATCACAAAACCGGAATTAACAATACAAGTGTGAAACAGGCCTAACATGGAAAGTAGAGGAGTAGGGGGCAAAACTACTGCAGAGGGAACTGTGTGGCAGACTCAGCAATCCTTGAGAGACCCAGAGCAAAGCATGCTGGGCTTGGTTAGCAAAGATAGCTAATGAAAACAGGAAGTTCTGTATGTAAACATCCTGCCAGGATGCAGTCAGGCTGAAAAAAGGGGAATGGGAGAGCTGACATGAAAAATAGATACATGAGTCACAAATATGCAGTGTTTGGAGTGCTATGGACAGATAAAAAAAATGTCACTATGAAACTGTACATCATCGATCATGACATCATTGATTTTTAGAATGTTTAGCCAGATGAATAACCAGAAATGGCTTAGAGAAGCTAAGGTTCTATTTGACACAATCCCACCAAACATATTTACAATCCATCCTTCATTACTGTATTTTGTATTTTAGTACTTGGCAACAGAACATACATTGAATCAGATGTGTCATAATAGCTTGTGCCACTTTCCACAAGGACTTGAATAACCCTCTTCCTGCTACTCCTCTCACAGCCGTTCCAGCGCTTCCCTGTTTTTGCTGATGACATCATCCTTGGCACTTACCCAGTAATACTCAAACCAATAAACTTGGTTACCAACCTGTATTCTGCATGATTAACCTCTTCAATGCTGATCATGATGTTGACAAAAGAAATAGGACTTCCTCTGTCACTTGCCTCAGTGGTTTTATGAACAACATGGTGCAAAAGAAAAGCCTCCAGTGTTAACCAGAAATATAATGTGATAATGTAAGGTATAATGTATAAAATATAATAGTTTTCAGCACTGATATCCCCAACTACTCCCATGGAGTCAATCATCATGTAGGGAGCGTCATCACTGCAGTGAGACCCATGCTACAGCAATAACGACTCCGACTACTTTACAAGACTTTTGAGGTCAGGGTTGTCATCGCTATAACTCCAAATACAAACACAAGGGGGGAGCACTAGACAATCGGTGCTTATAAGGCTTCTTTTGTTATTTTATAACACTCCCTGCCTTTACCTGAATTTTCTTGGGGGGGGGGGGGGGAGTCTTGAAATGCCATTAATGTACAATAAAAAAACATGGATACATTTTATATATTTATGTGCCTATTAGCCTGTTCAATAAATCATGTATGGTGAATGGTAAACAATATAAAAACACTTTTTTCATGCATTTTGCCAGTATAAAAAACACTGAAAAAATGTACAGGGATTTTACAATACTTAATTTAAAAATTGGCACTAAGTAGGGGGCTGTATAAAATAAAATAGAATAAAAAAACTTTACCCAGCTATTATGTCCCTGGGTCTCCAGGGTCGCCTCTCTGGGTCCTTGACCTGAAGCAGTCACATGCAGTTCCATCATTCACTGCAGCCAATCAGTAGCCTAAGCGGTTATGTGTGTATGAATGGCACTAGACCTCTGAATCCAGCGATTGTCTGTAGCAGTCTCTTGAATATTAAACTTGACATAATAACTGCAGGACCAGCAGAGACCAGAGTGGCGGGGCTGGAATGGCAGAATATTTAAAAGCTAAGTACGGGTTTTTTTATTTATTTTATACTGCTCCCTGCTCTGTGCCTATTAAAATCCTCACTACAGACAAGAAAAAGCCATATTCTATAATTTATGGAACAGCCACAAGGATCCTGAAACAATATGGATGTGTGTACAGCCACATAGTAATAAATGGGTCATTGTGTTATCCACAAAAAATGCAGATAGTACACAGATTATAAATATGATTGTGTGCACTAATATGTATGCAACGCTCCTACAACGACAAGGCTTCAAATTGAGAGAATATGAGGAGGCAAAAACAAAAGTATTTCTTTGGTCCTTAAAGGGACATTTCCATCAATGAAGAAAGGGATGTGACTTAGCAGGAATGGGCATGGCTTCACAGGAACAGGGGGTGTACTCCAAACACAAAAATAGAAGCTACTGTGTGATGCAAATGCATAAACAGGAAGCGGGTGTGACCTAAGATGCGCCATTTTCCACCAAAATTGTACTAAATTATAGTGTACAATTCTCTCTCAAACTAAGCCAACCAATAGTATCAGTATTGGAAAGTTTCCAGAGCATCTTCTCCGTGCACCATCAAATTTTCCTGGGAATTGGACCTTGCAAAGTGACTTAGTGGTGAGCTGTATGACATTCCCTTATCTTTGTTCATTTGCATTTCCCAGTCTGCAGTCAGTGACATATTACTTGGCTGCAACAGTAACATTCCGTAATCACTTGCCAATCTTGTGCCATACGCCACTGAACCAGTGACTGGCTGCAGCAGTATAGAGAGTGTCACTGCTGCAGTCAAACGGTGCTTCATTGTCTGCAGGCCAGGAAAAAAAAACAGCAGTCCTGGACCAGAGTGGGAGGAAGGTAAACTATTTTATTATTTTACCAGGCCACCCATCATGTTGAACTTTTACCCCTTTAAGGGGTTAATATCCCTGCTATATTTTTCCCATTTTGCTCATCATCAAAGTGTTAATCCACCTAGGTGATTAAATCTACATTTGCAGAGCAAGCCCTTTACTGTACAACCAGTGATACTGTCAGTCACTACCCCACAGGTTCTCCAGAGTTGCACGTCCCTTGGACATACCAAGTGTTTGAAGCCTTTCCAAAAAAAGACGTCTGATGACCTTAGGAAAAAAATCATTATAACAAGGAGATCCTGTACTCAGCACTGCTGGTTTTACGATATTGTTGCAGGTCTCGGTATGACGTGTTACCCCTATACTATGAAATGCCTCGAAGGAGTCATAGGCAGTATATCAACAAAATAAATGAACGCTTCAGTCCAAATGTTTTGCTTCCTGTGTAATTAGCACATGAGATGTGGTGTTAGCTGGAATGCTTTGTGGCAGGCCTTGTGGTGAAAGGGTTTGGGTTCTAAACCTCAGAATTTACTAAACCTAGGCTAAGTGTTGATTGCTATGTTTTTATATGTACATAGCCTTTTTAGCATATCTTTGTGAAATGATATATTTTAATTTAAAAAATTGTTTAAAAGAAGGTATAATAGAAAAGCAAATGCTAATTCTTATAATAAAAAAATTATACACTGATCAGCCGTATCATTAAAACTACTGACTGGTGAAGAGAATACTGTTGACAGTGACCCCTGTCAAGGGTTGGGATATATTAGGTAACAAATGAACAGTGACTTCAAATTGATCAGTTCAAGTTTCTGGAAGTAGAAAAAAAATGGGCAAGTAGAAGGATCTGAGTGCCTTGACAAAGGTCAAATTCTGGACGTTTACAAAAAGGCAGATTTTGTGGGGTGTTCCCAGTATGTAGTGGTTAACCTACCAAAAGTGGTAGAAAGAATCACAACCTGTGAACTGGCAACAGGATCATGGACAACCAAGGCATAATGGGACATGTGGAGAATAAAGGCTAGCGCCTGATCATATCCCACAGAAGAGAGCTGTAGCACAACTTACCAAAAAGTTAATACAGTCTGTGAAAGAAAGGTATCAGAAAGAGACAGGGCTTGACTGATGCTAAAGTCTCAGCTAAAGTCACCACAGGACATCTTCAGATGTTTTATCAAGTCCACGAGGAGACACACAATATAAGGCAAAGTTCACATCTGGTCACAGATTTCGACTTCTCGTAAAACAATGCACCCTATTATAAGTCAATAGGGTCTATCAGCACTATTGGTGTCTGTCATGTGATGTTATAGATGAAACCACAGTACAGTTGTGAACAGGCCTTTTGTAGGCCATCATAAACCCCATTCGCCATACAGTACTGTGCTCCGTGGTGCATGCAAATAGCCAAAACAATCTCTGAACATTTCACTGGTGAAATACCTGTGATTGACCACAATAAAATAGTCATGTTATGTGCTACTACCTCCTCCTCCTTATCTAGAATGAAAGCATATTGTCGATATACAGAGCATTTTAGGGTGGTGACACCTACTGAGATAGTCACATGCCAGACTATGACCGAGCTACTAGGTTAATATATGTCAGGGCTGAAATCACCAATGTCATCTATTTTACTTTACACATGTCAAATCTGTGATATCTCTGATATTTTGCCTGCTTTTTATTGTGGAGGTAGATGATGTGTAATGTACCTATGCTACCTATGTATAGTGGTAGCATGCTTTTTTCACCAGAAGCAATGAGAATACAGCCTACAAAGTAGGTAGACCCTTTATGATCATGACCATTACTCATAAACAAGGCTGGTCTTATGCTCAGTGTACCCTATGTATTACCTTCTACTGATACCATCCCAACCCAAGTGTACTTTATAATAAAACCATAGAGTGTACAAATAAGGCTGAGTTCATTTCACCATTCAGCTTTCTGTTCTTCTAATCCATCAGGAGAAAAAAAAAATCCATTCTTATAGACGGGAAAAAAGTACTGCATGCAGAACTTTTTTTCCATCTTAAAAAATGGATTTCAGACGGAAATGGCTCAAACGGATGACAACTGATGCAACAGGATCCATTTTTTTTACAGGTTCCTATTTTTTTCTCTCTCTTCTTCTGACAGAAGAACGGAAAGCTAAACAGTGGTGTGAACTCAGCCTAACACTGCCATAACTTGTCGTAACTTGTAATACTGCCTAAAAATAAAACCATTGAAAATAAAGATGCCTGCTATACAGACACCTTCAGTTGTGACAGATAATCACTACAGATGAGAGAATTGCCCAAAATTTCATTCAGGTTTGATTCAGCCAATTTTGTTTCGACCAATTCCAAAAAAATTCTGCTCGAACTGGCAGTTCTCCAATTGGCCTGAAAATTGGTGTAAGAACACAGTGAAGTCTTCTCTTTTTCTCTTTAGTCTCTCACTTTTTTTTCTCTATTTTTGCGTTTTCCTCTATCTCACAAAATCCAAGTCGAATCTGATTTTCTCATCTCTAGTAATCACATATATCAAACACCCCTAAGGCCAGTCCTGCTAATAATTGTGGAGCTATTGGACCAATTCGGTCCATAAAATTGGGTTTCAAGTGAACAATGTATTTTCAAGCAGGATAGCATAAAATATATATAGTACACAGAATAAAAGACAGAAAGTGTTTTGGGTTACTGATGTAACCCAAATTCTAGTATTCACCTCAATAAAGTTATAAAGCTAATGAGATATTCCAAGGCAGGTGGCAATGGGAGGCCATGCCTGGCATCAGAAGGGTTAACAGGGCTGCCGGCATGGCCCGTGGCATTTCAGGCAAACTGTGTCAGTCTGCGCTCAGCATGGCTTCTTTTTTCTGATGTGTGTGAAATTATGAAGACAAAGACTCCTCCTTATCGGTGCAAGAACTAAATAAACACAGCCTTTTGTTTCCTTGACGACTTGCTCGTGACTGTTTTGACTAACGGCCTCCATTTTGTTTATGCTTTTTGAAGCTTTTGCGCTAATGATAATTGAGAATGTAAAAAGGAAAGAGGGAAAAAGTCTTCCAACAATGCCCCTGTAGCACCTTCATATAAATTTTTCATCATTGTTTAGCCTGAACTTTGTGGCTGGGCTCAGTGGTGTCAATAGCACTTTTATTATGAGAGGCAATCATCTTAGCATTCTCAATTCACTGCATTCATTTCAGTTGTGGATGGGTTTTAAAGATGATAATATTCACATCATGTAAAGCCAGAAGAGAGTAGGATTACTAGGTAGATGTTTACATCCCAGTCCTAAAAAAAATACCTGTCCACAATCCAGCTTTACTCTACAGGTGTGGCTGTGCTCACTGCTCCGGACTGTACATATAGAGGACTCAGCAGGCCAGGGAATGTGTCAACTGCATACTATAGGCCAGGTCAATAATATCACATATGACCTTCTATGGGTTCCTGAACCAGACTATATAACCTCTGTATATTGACCCAATTTGCCTTGACATCTCATTTATGTGTATGTATCTTCTAGTGCCCCATAGTACATTTTACTTACTACTTCTTTCTTACTTCTGCATTGAACTTATGTTTTAGTTTTTTACTGCCCAATGTTGCTGAACTTGATGGCCCTTAACTATGTTACTTCCCATGATCCTGTACTGTGTGTAAACACATGTTGGCAACCCAGACTGATTACTATAGCTCTAGTAAATTAATTCTTTCTCAGGTCCTTAAAGCCCAAAGAGAATTACCTCAGAATTAAGTATTGGGGTCAGCAGAGTGGCGGGATGTATAGTTCAAAGTGTAGTCCACTGGTCTGTATCCCTGAATATGAGTGAGCTCAAGAACATTACACAAGTACAGTATAAGCAGCAGAACTGCAATGTCTAATAATCTGTACCAAAATTGAATTTCCAGTGTAAAACTCAATGGCTCCCTGTCGCACCCCCCCCCCCCCTTTTTTGGGACCTAACAGGGTCCTTGGTTCAATCTATCCTCCAACATCATAATATTGAAGGCCTGTGCACACCCACACATGTTTAATTTGGGTAATTTATTTTTTTTTACTTTTTATTGCCAATTCCACTAAATCTTTCCTACATATTTTGTCTTTATCTGATCAATCTGGCAGATCATGTGACTTTAAAAAAATGATCAAAAAAGTCTGAGGTCTTAAACATTTGGCTACGTCCTAGAAAGGCAGCTGCTCTTCAGTCCTTGGCTCCCTTTGCATGACTCACACATATTACCTACCTGGGGATTAAAATCGCTGGAGATCTTTCTTTGCTATATTCCCTTAACCATCATACCTTTCTTGCTAATGTCTCCCCTTCTATCTAGAATGAAAGTGCCTTATGTAGGAAGACTATTAATACGTCCTTTATCTTTCAAAAATTCCCTTATTTAATGCAGGTCACCCCCATTCCCCTCCCCAGTTCCTTCTTCGCAAGTGTCAAGTCCACATTTAATCACTTCCTTTAGAAACACATATGCCTTAGGGTGGCATATTGAATGCTAACATGTCCCTGAGGCTCAGGTGGCATGAGCCTGTCTCATCTTCAGAGATACAACACTGCTATCCAATTGCATAGATGGTTAGAAATCAATAAGACTACCACTAAATCCCCTGCCACCGAGCTAGAAAAATCACTTCTAGACCCCTCTTTGCATTATGTGTTGTGGACAGGAGCCTCTGTGGTTCTTAATAATATTTTTAACACACTAACTCCTCTCTCTTTGCTCCACTCTAACTCCTTCCACCTTAACTCCCCTTAACTTCTGCAAAATATCGTCCAATGTTGACTAACTCTCCTCATTTTTTAGATTTTTAGGACATCAAGGAGCCGTTGCAGGTTCCCAATAAAGATGCCTTACTTGCTAGGATTAAAACACATCAACCGTCTATATAATAACCCTTTCTCCTTTGTAGGCCAACACTACCTGGAACCCCATTATACTTTTTGACCCCTTATGTGGTTTGAAAAAACTCCACTAGATCCCCCATAATCATGTTTAGGAAGTAGAATAAAAAAGTCTACAATCAGAAAATAAAAACAGATTAGGAAAAGAGATATGTGCTAGTTCCAGTTCCTTTAACTGGCTAGTACACCAATCTTATTATTTAATCACAGCCTCAGTAGTAGTAACCTCTATTGAAGATGTGGACTAGAACTGGGTTTTATTGTACATATATGGTGGAAATTTTCAAGGATCTCAAGCTTTTGGACAGAGGTGGAGGGTTATATACTTTCAAGCCTAATAAACGTTCTTTTGCAACTCTTATTATTATAGCAGCTAAATTATTCATCCCATTAAAATGGCTCAATGTGGACCCTGTCCTAAAACAATGTATTGGAAAAGTGCATCAAATTTATAGGCTCAAAGAGTTGACTGTATGGATGGACTGTTTGAACGTTTTGAAAAACCGTGGAAGCCCTGGGTTTCCTTCAAACAATCTGTAGTAATATTTCGTTTTATTTGGGCATATAAAAAACCACGTATAGCCAGGAATACCATGCATCTCCACAAACGGGTGGGTGGAATGTCCGTTCCCCACCTATATAAATACTACCTAGCAGCCAGAATGACGCAATTGGTGTCATTTCACGCAGGTTCTACCGCACCTCAATGGGTAGCTTTGGAGTCAGATTTGTTGCAACCAACTTCCCCATTGGCATTGATTTGGTCCCCGGATGTCCCTTTGCAGTCTGTAGACCCAGCTGCAAAAATTCCTTACCTCATGCTGCAACTCTGGAGGAAAGTAAGATTTAAGTACAAACTACAAAGTCATATTACCCCCATGCTACCCCTGTTTGGGAACCCCCTATTCCCACCAGGCTTACCACCAACAGCTTTTGCCTGGTGGAAACATTCTAGACTGCGATATGTTGGTGATTTTTTGATCCAATCTAAACTCATGTCCAGAGCATACTTTACTTCTGCTTTTTCCCCTCCGTCTTCTGAACTTTTTAGAACCACCCAAATTTTCCATTTTTTGACCTCCCAGATTCGGGAATCTAGAGTAATAGACTACACTGCATTCGAGAGACTTTGCAAATATAGGGCTTTAGAGAAGGGTGCCCTTTCCTTTATCTATTGTATTCTAAACTCACCACTCCCGGACACCAAACTGGCATTTATGCATGGCTGGGAGGTGGATCTGGGAGAAACCCTTACACTTGAACAATGGTACGATTGCTGTACAACAATCAGTAAGGGCAGTTGGCAGGTTACACTTATGGAAACTTCAATGAAGGTTTTGCACAGGGTCTACTTAGTGCCATCTAGACTGCATCAAATATACCCAGAAGTTTCCCCTCTCTGCTTTAGAGGATGCCAGGATGCAGGAATGACTCTCCATATTTGGTGGACTTTCCCAGTAGTACGTAGGTTCTGGTCTAATATTGGTAGAGGCCTGTTTGAAGTATTTCAGAAAGATATACCTTTATCAGCGCCCACATACCTCCTCGGCCTCAAGCCGCAAACGCTTAACCATACTGCATATAAACTTTTGCACTATATACTGACGTCTGCTAGGATACATATAGCTTCTAAATGGAGAACACCCTCCCTCTCTTTGGCAGCGGTTATACTAAGAGTTAATCGTATATCGCTATATGAAAAGCTTAATGCCACACTGACTGATTCTCGGGAGCGTTATCAGCAAATATGGAGCCCCTGGTTGAATTGCTCCAAGTCTCCTAATTTGCAATACTTCTTGTCTCTCTAACTGAATGCATTGAATTCAGAAGACTTCTGATGTGACCCCGTACCCCATTCCTCCCTTCCTCAGACTGGGAATGACCCTGAGGGCTAAGTCCCTCATTTTTTTTTATTTACTTTTTTTTTTTTTTAATTGGTTTTGACATAGGCATGCCGAATACTACAACAAGTCCAAACTGTTCTTTAATTGTTGAGATTCATTGACCGATATTTTTACACAAGAATATTTCTGATATGCTGCGAAACTATGAGCATTTTGATAGCATACTTATGTACACTGTATATCATTCATCCGTTTGTTATTGCTGTATAATCTTTTGCAATCATTTCAATAAATATACTTTGATACTAAACAATCTGTAGTATCATGCAACTCCATCTCAGATGCTTCCAGGGAGTGGTATGCTCCATATCTTGCCAATTTCCAGATTCCTTTCCAATGCAAGTATTTCTGTATTAACGTGCTTCTGGGATGTTCCTGTCATCTCATTCATTGCCTTACTATGTTTGCTGGATACGTCTTGACATGTTTTTGTGTCCTCTGAATTGACATATTCGACCTTTTGTTAGTTCTTTATTGTAATTTTTGAAATTTAATAAACAAAGATTTGGCAAAAAAATTAATTTGATGCACCTTCTTTCATTAGATAGAAGGAAGGTAGCTTTTTTTGTAGACATAACCCAAGTTGAAGGTCCCTTATTGTCGCTATCCGGCGATTCCCATGCACCACTGCGCATGCATAGAAAGTGCCCACATCCTACCGTGTACTTCATGGTGATTGCACACAGTATTCTTTTTATGTATCTGGTTTTAACAGAACACTCTTGAGCTGAAATGTCGCAACCACTTGGGCAAATGAAAGGACATTCTGTTCATGGAATCTGTGGAGTGCTTGAATTAAGTTCCCTATGGTGTTGCACTCCCTATTTTCTTAATTTGTGATATATAGGGTGCAGCTATGTTGCTTTTTTATGCACTTATCAAATATATAAAGCTTAGTGTATGTATGTATGTGTGTATGTCCGTTAAAGGAATCTGCACCGTCGGAGCTACAATCACAAAATTCTGCACACAGGTACATCAGGTGTCCGGGGAGGTTTTAGAACGGGTCTCAGTTCTCCAGGACGTACCGTTCCTGAGATATTCCCAAAAAATGCATTAGCCAATAGAAGCCTGGTCATATGTCCCTTATCAGCCAATAGAAGCTTGCAGGCCATTAGTCTCCACACACACACTGTTTCATACCAGGTGTCACGCGAGGTCGGCGTCGCGCTCCCTCTGCACGACATCGCCGGACCTCTCCGCCCCCCTAGAGACGAGCAATAGGGAATTGAAGTGCTGGTCTTGTCAGCCAGCACTTCATGAGTTAATTCTCTGTTTGGGTTTAGCCATGTGGTGCTGATCACACCACATGGCTACTTTGCATATTTTTTGGACAGCTTGCTCCGCCTCAGGTCATGTGATGCTGGCCACATCACATGATCCTGGGTGGGCTATTTAAAGATGGCAACTGCCTCACTCAGATGCCTGTGATTAGTTCTACCTTTGACCAGTGCTTGTTACCTTGCCATATTGATCTTGCTATTTGGACTCTGACTCGGATTTTGGACTTAGACTACTCTTCTCTTGACCCCCTGGTATTTGACGCGATCTCCTGTATTTGACCCGGCTTGTTTACCTTTCTTATATTGTGTTTGTTCCGTCCGTTTGTGTCTATCCCTGTGTTCCCTTCCCTGCCCTGCACTTACTTAGTACAGGGAACGTCTCCAAGTTACGGTGTTGCCGCCTAGGGCTCCTACTGTAAGTAGGCAGGGAAAGAGGTGGGGTTCAGGACAGGGCTCACTCTCCCTTGTGTTCCCCCCTGTCGTGACAGAATCACAGGCCGTACCATATGGAGCCGTTGCGGGTTCTCACGGATCAGGTGCAGGGCATGGCGCATATGATCCAGAACCTGGCCGAGAGACTCCAACATCAGGAGCGGCTACAAACTATACCAGTAGCCACTCCCTCCACAGCTAATCCTATTTTAGAACCCCATGTTAAGTTGCCGGATCGATTTTTTGGGAACCGGAAAACTTTCCGTTCCTTTAAGGAGAGCATGAGGTTGTATTTTCGTTTACGTCCACACTCCTCGGGTTCCGAGCAGCAGCGAGTAGGAATCATTATTTCCTTGCTGCAAGGTGATCCGCAGGAGTGGGCCTTTTCGTTACCCCCTGACTCCCCCAGCCTGCAGACTGTGGATGCATTTTTTCAGGCCTTAGGCCTATTATATGAGGAGCCTGACTTGGCTGCTGTAGCTGAGACTCAGCTCAGAGACATTCGGCAGGGTAACCGTCCAGTTGAGGATTACTGTGCTGAGTTTAGAAAGTGGTGTGTTTCCTCTGGATGGAATGACCCAGCTTTGAGAAGCCAGTTTAGGGTGGGGCTGTCTGACCATCTTAAGGATTTATTAGTCAGTTATCCTACTCCTGACACCCTAGAGGCGACCATGACGTTAGCTATTAAACTGGATCGGCGGGTAAGAGAGAGACGGAGGGAACGATCAAGTACTTCTCAAGTTGTTGTCATGCCTGAAACCCCTCTTCTGAGTCCACCTCCTACCAGGGTCCCGGAGGAGCCCATGCAGTTGGGAGGAACTTTGAGAGACCAGAGACGCTTGAAGGGAGCCTGTTTCTACTGCGGTGAAATGAACCACTGGCTCCAACAATGTCCGAAACTTCCGCCCTCTAAGAAATCTTCTGCGGGAAGTAAGGTAACCCCAGCGGTGGTAAGGAAGAAAATTTTAGTACCTATTTCCATTGCATACAATCAATTCAGGGGGTCTGGTAAAGCGTTTGTCGATTCTGGTTCTGCTGCTAATTTTATTGATTTTGACTTTGTGCAGTCTGTGGGTATACCAATGGTTCCTCTAAGTGAGGTGATCCAAATTATCGCTATTGACTCCACCCCCTTGAATAATGGGAGGGTTGAGTTTTGTACTCCTAGTGTGACCCTGACTGTTGGGATTTCTCATTCCGAAAAGTGTATTTTTTGGGTTTTAAAAAATTTACCTGCCGACCTAGTTCTTGGTTTACCTTGGTTACAGGACCACAACCCTGTGATCAATTGGTCGACAGGTGAATTGGAGAAATGGGGTCCTAATTGTGACAAATGTTACAAATCCGTATTGCAGTTGGGAGGTACCACTGAGTCTCTTACATTGCCTGAGTATATCTGTGATTTTTCGGACGTTTTTTCCATGTCCGAGACTGAGTTCCTCCCCCCTCACCGGCAATATGATTGCGCCATCGACATTATTGAGGGGTCCAAGTATCCCAAGGGCCGTATCTATAATCTCTCTACTCCAGAGCGTCAGTCCATGAGGGATTATCTCAAAGAGAGTCTGGCCAAGGGTCACATCCGGTCTTCAGTTTCTCCCATGGGGGCAGGATTTTTCTTTGTTGGCAAAAAGGATGGAGGATTGAGGCCCTGTATTGATTACAGGGAACTCAATAAAATTACTGTTAAAAACAGGTACCCGCTGCCCCTTATTCCTGACTTGTTGAATCAGGTCCAGGGGGCCTGCTGGTTTACTAAACTGGATCTGAAAGGGGCATACAACCTGATCAGAATCCGGGAGGGGGACGAATGGAAAACTGCTTTTAATACCCCGGAGGGTCATTATGAGTACCTAGTAATGCCCTTCGGGTTAAGTAATGCTCCTGCGGTATTCCAAAATTTCGTCAATGACATTTTTAGACCTTTGATTGGTAGATTTATGATTGTCTATATCGACGACATCCTGATTTTCTCTGCTGACTGGGAGAGTCACGTATCCCACACCAGGCTAGTGATGGAGGTTTTACGTGAAAACAAATTATTTGTTAAAAAGAGAAGTGTATCTTTGGTGTTCAAGAAGTGGCCTTTTTAGGGTACATTCTTACCCCTTTTTCCTTCAAGATGGACCCAGCGAAGGTACAGGCCATTGTGGACTGGGTGCGACCTTCCTCCTTGAAGGCGCTCCAGCGATTTTTGGGTTTCGCTAATTTTTACCGGAAATTTATCAAGGATTTTTCGGTAATAGCCAAACCCATTACTGATTTGACTCGCAAGGGAGCTGATCTAGTCAATTGGCCCCCTGCAGCTATTGAAGCTTTTGATAAGCTAAAGAACTGTTTTGTTAATGCCCCTGTGTTAATCCAGCCTGACCAGAGTAAGCCCTTTGTGGTTGAGGTGGATGCGTCTGAGGATGGTGTGGGGGCAGTACTGTCCCAGGGGTCTTCCACCCTAACTCATCTCAAACCATGCGCCTTCTTCTCCCGCAAGTTCTCTCCTGCCGAGAGAAATTATGACATTGGTAATAGGGAGTTACTAGCAATCAAGTGGGCATTTGAAGAATGGCGTCATTTTTTAGAAGGGGCATTACACCGTATTACGGTCCTCACGGATCATAAGAACCTCATGTTTCTGGAGTCTGCTAAGCGATTGAATCCTAGACAGGCGAGGTGGGCTTTGTTCTTTACTCGCTTTGATTTTTGTGTTACTTTTAGACCCGGAAGCAAGAACATTAAGGCCGATGCCTTATCCCGAAGCTTTCAGGCGTATCAGCCTCCTGACGTCCCTCCTGAGCCCATCCTGCCGGCTGACATCATTGTAGCCGCTACCTCGTCTGATCTGGCATCTGAAATTTTGGCAGAACAACATCTGGCTCCCACTGGTACCCCCAATGACAAATTATTCGTGCCGATTCATTTGCGTTTGCGACTGCTGGGTGAGTGCCATAACTCTGTTTTGTGTGGACATCCTGGTATCAATGCCACCAAGGAGTTAGTTTCTAGGCATTATTGGTGGCCATCGATTTCCAGAGATGTTCAGGCTTTTGTAACTGCGTGCAATACTTGTGCCAGGTCCAAGAATCCCAAGACACGACCTATGGGCGAGCTACGTCCATTACCCATACCTAGCAGACCATGGTCACATCTGTCCATGGATTTTATCACGGATTTGCCTTGCTCTGAGGGTAAAACTGTGATTTTAGTGGTGGTTGACAGATTCAGTAAAATGTGTCATTTTATTCCATTGTGTAAGTTACCCTCTGCTAAGTTCTTGGCTTCTATATTTATGGACCACATTGTTAAATTGCATGGTATTCCAGAGAATATTGTATCGGACAGGGGTGTTCAGTTTGTATCCAAGTTTTGGAGGGCTTTCTGTCATAAGATTGGTATCTCTTTGTCCTTTTCGTCAGCTTTTCATCCAGAGACCAATGGTCAGACTGAACGTCTGAACCAATCTGTAGAACAATTTCTTAGGTGTTATGTTGCAGATAACCAGCATGTGTGGGCCAGATTCCTGTCTCTGGCCGAGTTCGCGATTAATAACCGTGTGAATTCGTCTTCTGGGGTATCGCCGTTTTTCTGCAACATGGGGTTTCATCCGCGCTTTGGCTCCTTTTCTCCAGCTGCTTCGGTGGTCCCAGAGGCCAACGTTCTCTCTCAGGAACTGTGCACAGTTTGGGCACAGGTTCAGTCGAACCTGGAAAAGGCCCAAGGTATTCAAAAGGTCAAGGCTGATAGGAGACGTTCTAAGAGTGTGGATTTTAAGGTGGGGGACATGGTATGGTTGTCTACAAAAAATCTTCACATGAAGGTACCCTCCTATAAATTTGCGCCGCGCTTCATTGGTCCTTACAGGATCACCAAGGTGATCAATCCTGTGTCTTTCAAGTTATGTTTACCCGACTCCCTTCGTGTTCATAATGTATTTCATATTTCTTTACTCAAACGTTATGTTGCTCCATTGGGTCCTGAGGAACAGTCTCCACCTCCGGTCGAGGTGGCAGGACAAATGGAACACGAGATTGCTAGGATCATTGATGTGAGGAGGGTCCGGAATTCCTTCCAGTACCTCGTACATTGGAAGGGGTTCGGTCCTGAGGACAGGTCTTGGGTACCGTTAACCAGGATGCATGCGGACTCGCTCATCAGGAGGTTCCATCTGCAGCATCCCGATAAGCCTGCTCCCACTAGTAAGGGTCTGGTGGCCCCTCGTGAAGGGGGGGGTACTGTCACGCGAGGTCGGCGTCGCGCTCCCTCTGCACGACATCGCCGGACCTCTCCGCCCCCTAGAGACGAGCAATAGGGAATTGAAGTGCTGGTCTTGTCAGCCAGCACTTCATGAGTTAATTCTCTGTTTGGGTTTAGCCATGTGGTGCTGATCACACCACATGGCTACTTTGCATATTTTTTGGACAGCTTGCTCCGCCTCAGGTCATGTGATGCTGGCCACATCACATGATCCTGGGTGGGCTATTTAAAGATGGCAACTGCCTCACTCAGATGCCTGTGATTAGTTCTACCTTTGACCAGTGCTTGTTACCTTGCCATATTGATCTTGCTATTTGGACTCTGACTCGGATTTTGGACTTAGACTACTCTTCTCTTGACCCCCTGGTATTTGACGCGATCTCCTGTATTTGACCCGGCTTGTTTACCTTTCTTATATTGTGTTTGTTCCGTCCGTTTGTGTCTATCCCTGTGTTCCCTTCCCTGCCCTGCACTTACTTAGTACAGGGAACGTCTCCAAGTTACGGTGTTGCCGCCTAGGGCTCCTACTGTAAGTAGGCAGGGAAAGAGGTGGGGTTCAGGACAGGGCTCACTCTCCCTTGTGTTCCCCCCTGTCGTGACACCAGGTTTCCATAACAACCCAGCCATTTTTCTTCACTGCTGTAGGTGAGCTTTAAAGGGGCAGGGCCCTGTGGATGACATTGTTAAAGGGGTATTCCAGTTACCATAAATATGTTTTAGACATCAATCATTACCTAATATAATGTAAATTTCACATATTTACCGTTCAGTAGTAATAAAAGATGTTTTCTTCCACTGCTACCCACTGTGTTTCCTCATAAATTACCATGGCATTGACCTGTAATTCAGGTCACCCTAAAAAGAAGGACTTAAAAGCCCCGCCCCCATGTACCGCAAAGCCACATCCCCAAACTGGTCAGCAGGGGCGGGCTGGGCCGGGGGGCAGGAGGGCACTTGCCCCCCGGGCCGGTAGATCCAGGTCCGCTGTGGCCCCTGAACTCAATTGAATCTGCATCAACTGGACTCAGATACAATTGAGCCTGCAGCAGCGCCGGCGGGACAAGGGAAACACTGGTTCCCTGCTCCGCTATTCCCGGACGGCGCACTGATGTGACGCGGCACGATGTCATCATCAGACCGCCTCCGACGTCCGACGTAGCAGACCCACCAGAATAGGCTGGGTCTGCATCGTGGGACCGCGCCAGGACAGGTGAGTGAACTGCACTAAGTACCCTCCCCCATTCTATCCATATGCTGCCTTAACCCTACTAGTGGCCCCTGACCCCTACAACCAGCCCTGTCTGACCCCTAATACTGGCCACTGGCCCCTGACCCCTACACTAGTACTGACCCCTAATATTGGCCCCTACCCTAGTACTGACCCCTACACTAGTACTGACCCCTAATACTGGCCCCTGACCCCTACACTAGTACTGACCCCTAATACTGGCCCCTGACCCCTACACTAGTACTGACCCCTAATACTGGCCACTGACACCTACCCTAGTAGTGACCCCTAATACTGTCACTAATCCTAATACTGACCTGTAATACTGTCCTTAACTCTAATACTATGCCATATTGACCCCTAATACCGACACCTAACCCCAAGGCCACATTCACATGACCGTATGTGTTTTGCAGTCCGCAAATTGTGGATTCGCAAAACACAGATATCGGCCATAGGATTATAACCCTAATAGTATAGGATTATTGTCCGTGGATCTTTTTTGCCGCGCCACGGAGTGGAAGTACAGATGAGGACAGCACACGGCGTGCTGTCCGCATGGAAATACGGTCATGTGAATGTACCCTAATGCTGACTGTAACCCCAATACTGACCCCTAACTCTAATACTGACCCTAATCCTAATACTAGCCCTAAGTGTGCATACAGACGACCATTTTCCTGGGTCTGCATCCGTTCCGCAATTTAGCAGAACAGGTGCGGACCTATTCATTTCACTGCAAAATACTTTTGGTGGTCTGAATGTAGTCTTATGCTAATACTAGGCCTAACCCCAATACTGACCCCTAACTCTAATACTGGACCTAATGCTAATACTACACCTAACCCCAATATTGACTCTAATATACTAACCGTATTACTAATCCTAACCCAAAATCTGACCGTAACCTTAACTACAACCCCTAATACCTCACACAGTAACCATAGTATCTGTACCCACTGCATCTTTTATATTTCGTACCTGACGTATCAGTACTCTGTGCGTATACTATGTGTCAGGTACAAGATATAAAAGATGCAGTGGGTACGGATATATAGTATATACAGCACTGTATTGATATGTTAGGTACAATGTATAAAACATGCAGTGTGTACAGGTATATAGTATACAAAGCAGTGTACTCATGTGAGATATGAGGTGTAATTTATACCTCATACCTCACATATCAGTACACTGTTGTATATACTATGTATCTGAACACACTGCATCTATTATACCTCATACCTCACTTATCAGTACACTGCTGTATATATTATATATCTGTACACACTGCATCTATTATACCTCATACCTCACATATCAGTACACTGCTGTATATACTATATACCTGTACACACTGCATCTATTATACCTCATACCTCACATATCAGTACACTGCTGTATATACTATATATCTGTACACACTGCTTCTATTATACCTCATACCTCACATGTCAGTACACTGCTGTATATACTATATATCTGTATATACTGCATGTATTATACCTCATACCTCACATATTAGTACACTTCTGTATATACTATATATCTGTATATACTGCATGTATTATAAAAGTATAATACATGCAGTAGATGCAGATACTGTATATAGTATACACAGCCGGTGTACTGATATGTGATGTAAGAAGTATAATAGATACAGTGTGTACAGATATATAGTATATACAGCAGTGTACTGATATGTAAGGTATACGGTATAATAGATGCAGTGTGTTCAGATATGTTGTGTATACAGCAGTGTACTGATATGTGAGGTACGAGGTATAATAGATGCAGTGTGTACAGGTATATAGTATATACAGCAGTGTACTGATATGTGAGGTACGAGGTATAATACATGCAGTATATACAGATATATAGTATATACAGCAGTGTACTGATATGTGAGGTACGAGGCATAATACATGCAGTATATACAGATATATAGTATATACAGCAGTGTACTGATATGTGAGGTACGAGGTATAATACATGCAGTATATACAGATATATAGTATATACAGCAGTGTACTGGTATGTGAGGTATGAGGTATAATATATGCAGTAACTAGATATGTAATATATACAGCAGTGTAATGATATGTGAGGTATGAGGTATAATAGATATAGTGTGTACAGGTATATAGTATATACAGCAGTGTACCGATATGTGAGGTACGAGGTATAATACATGCAATGTATACAGATATCAGTGCATTACACCTCACATATCAGTACACTGCTGTATATACTATATATGTGAGGTATGAGGTATAATACCGGTAGATGCAGTGTGTACAGATATATAATATATACAGTGGTGTACTGATATTTGAAATACAAAGTGTAATTTATACCTTATACCGCACATATCAGTGCACTGCTGTATATACTATATATCTGTACCCACTGCATGTATTATACCTTATACCTCACATATCAGTACACTGCTGTATATACTATATATCTGTATCCACTGCATCTATTATACCTCATACCTCACATATCAGTACACTGCTGTATATACTATATATCTGTATCCACTGCATCTATTATACCTCTTGTCATTTGACCTTCAGCAACATGTAACCATGTCACACCTTTTGTTACCCACTACATTCTAGCTTCTGCAGAGTATTATAATACAGTGTGTACGCTGTATTCAGGGGGCAGATAGAAGCATATACATAAAGGGGGCACATCAAAGAGACACTATTTTTAAAGGGCACAAAACATGTAGCACTATATACAGGGGGCACCGGGCGTATATTACTATATACAGAGGACACAGAGCATATGGCACTTTATACAGAGGGCACAGAGCATATGGCAGTATACAGAGGGCACAGAGCATGTGACACTATATACACAGGGCACAGAGCATGTGACACCATATACACAGGGCACAGAGCATGTGGCACTATATACAGAGGGCAAATGTATGTGGCACTATATACAGAGGGCACAGAGTATGTGGCATTATATACAGAGGGCACAGAGTATGTGGCATTATATACAAAGGGCACAGAGCATGTGGCACTATATACAGAGGGCACAGAGTATGTGGCATTATATACAGAGGGCACAGAGTATGTGGCATTATATACAAAGGGCACAGAGCATGTTTCACTATATACAGAGGGCACAGAGTATGTGGCACTATATACAGAGGGCAAAGGGCATGTGGCACTATATACAGAGGGCACAGAGAATGTGGCACTATATACAGAAGGCACAGAGCATATGGCACTGTATACAGAGGGCACAGAGTATGTGGCATTATATACAGAGTGCACAGAGCATATGGCACTGTATACAGAGGGCACAGAGCATGTGCCACTATATACAGAGGCCACAGAGTATGTGGCACTATATACAAAGGGCGCAAAGCATATGGCACTGTATACAGAGGGCACAGAGTATGTGGCACTAACATTGGGGGCCCTGTGTGTAGCACTAATGCTGCTGTTATATTCAGGGCACAGCATGTGGCACTGAGATGAGTCTGTGTCAGTCTGCAGGATACCAATGTGTTGATAAAGAGAGAAGCTGAAGAGATCTTCTCGGCAAAATCTGCAGAGCTGAATTGTGGATGGGAGGAGTCGTCATGGTGGTCTGAACCAGATGGAGAAAAACTCAGGAGGAGACGACACCTGTAAGTCACTAGATGGAAGTGATTATTCTGCTACTGACTGTGTATGATGGGAGCTGTAGTCACCTGGATGATCTACAGCTGATGATGGGTGGTATCAACAACAACTCCCAGCATCCCTTTACTGCTGTTCAGGCCATACTGGGAGCTGTAGTTTCATATGGCGAGGACTGACCTGACTACTCAGATGGTATCTGTACTAAACATTTAAAATCTGGTAATGTATTTATGTAGTGAACTTGGTTCTGTACTGTATTTGACTTATGGGTTTGGTTCTGGTGATATACATATATGTAGTGAACTTGGTTCTGGAGCAGTATTTGACTCATTGGTTTGGTTCTGGTGCTGTATTCATGTAGTGAACTTGGTTCTTGTGCAGTATTTGACTTATAGGTCTGGTTCTGGTGTATGTATGTAGTGATCTTGGTTCTTGCTCTGTATATGTGTGTTATACGTGCATCTGATACTATACTTCAATCTAATACCATTCATTCACATCTGAATTCGGGCCACTGTCACAGATTCTGTCAAAAAGACCGGACAGAAAAGTCCTGCATGCAAAACTTTTTTTGTCCGGTAAAGAAGCAGCTTCCTGATCAGATCCCATTATGGAGTCTCTTCAGCTCAGGAGTTGGTAAATCTTGCCCCTCTAATCATCAGGCTGTTGCTACGGACTCATGTTCTGTATCTGGGATTGCACATGTGCGTGTGATCCCAACATGAAAACACAACCGGCTGCCGCCTTTTAATGATTTAAAGCCCAGTTACCTATACCGCCTTTATATGGTAGGCGGAGTTAAACAGGTTAAGGTGGGGCACTACACATGGGCCAGTGCTCTGTGCTTGCCCCCCCGGGCTAAAATTTGCCAGCCAGCCCCTGCTGGTCAGGCTACGCCCCCTCCCACACGATCCTGATGAAAGGGGATTGAAAACATGAAGGTAAAAATCAACTTCTGTCAGCTACAGGGGTGGGAGAGAGGGTGATTTTTTCCTGCAGCTCGTGCTCAGAATGCACAGTACTGCTCTCTGAGAGTGAGCTGTTCAGAAGGACATCCCTCAAAAGAGAGTCTGAAAGCCAGACTGTCTGACCTGAAACTGGACCTCTGGCCACCCTAAGGGCAAGCTGATGTGGAGGTCACTGTTAAAGGAGGAGGGGACTGTGGAGACCACTATTAAAGGGGCAGTGGGGTACTGTGAGGTCACTGTTAAGGGTGCGGGGTACTGTGAGGTCACTGTTAAGGGAGCGAGGTACTGTGAGGTCACTGTTAAAGGGGCAGTCACTGTGGAGGTCTCTGTCAAGGGGGCCAGTAATGGTGGAGGTCAGTTAAGGGGACTGTAACCTATGGTCAGTGTTAAGGGGTGGGTGCTGTAGAGGTCACTGTTTAGGGGGTAGGCCAGGGGCGTACATAGAAATCGAGGGGCCCCATAGCAAATCTCAGAACTGGGCTCCCCACCCAAATATAAAGTACAATTATTGTAACTGTATATTGTGTGTGTGTATATATATATATTATTTATATATACACACACAGGGATATATATATATAATAGTGTTACCTGCGGTCTTATGTAAAACCACAGATAACACTAGTGTACATCGTGTGGTAGTGTTACCTGCAGTCCTATGTAAAACCACAGATAACACTAGTGTAGATCATGTGGTAGTGTTACCTGCGTCCTTAGTGTGCTTATATATATATATATATATATATATATACACACATACACACACACAGGGATATATATAATAGTGTTAATATGTAAAACCACAGATAACATTAGTGTAGATCATGTGGTAGTGTTACCTGCATCCTTAGTGTGCCTCCCTGTGCCTCTTCCACGGGACTCCATGCTGGCGGCGCTGCCTACTCTTCCGTCTTCTTCTTCTTGTCCCGCACAGAACGTCCTGATGCAGACAGACAGATGGGACAGACACACACAGGGACCGACACACGACAGGGACACACAGGGACAGGGACAAACACACAGGGACAGGGACACACAGGGAGACACACCGGGACAGGGACATACACACACACAGGGGCAGGAAACACACACAGGGACAGGGACACACACACAGGGACACAGACACCAAGGGACAGACACCAAGAGACAGATTGACACCCAGGGACAGAAAGACACCCAGGGACAGAAAGACACCCAGGGACAGAAAGACACCCAGGGACACACACACAGGGGGACAGACAGACACACAGGGGGACAGACAGACACACAGGGGGACAGACAGACACACAGGAGGACAGACAGACACACAGGGACAGGCAAACAAACAAAGGGACAGAAAGACACACAAAGGGACAGACATACACACACAGGGACAGACAAACACACAGAGACACACACAGGGGGACAGACAGACACACACAGGGACAGACAGACACACAGGGACACACACACAGCTAGGGCTCATCAAACTCCAGCCTGACTCATCTCCGTACAGCATCACAGCTCCTCTGGCTCCTCCCTCACTGGTCACATGGGCATCAGGAAGGTCCTTTAGCCCACAGCAGGATCTATCCCTGGACTGCAGGGGTGAGTGGACGTACAGGAGGAGGGAACATCAGAGAGGATGATGTTTCCTTCCTCTGCTGCTGTGTCAGCTTGTAATCGGTAACACTAGAAAGTCAGGGGGCGGGGCCATTCAGCCCTGCCGGGCCCCCCAACCTCACGGGCCCCATAGTAATGGCGTGGTCTGCCGCCATTGGCCGTACGCCACTGGGGCAAGCCTCTGTGGAGGCCACTGTCAAGGAGGTGAGGTGCTGTAGAACTCACTGTTAAAGGGGCAGGCTGCTGTGGAGGTCAAAGTTAAGGGGGTGGGGGGCTGTGGAGGTCACTGTTAAGGAGGCGCAGCGCTATAGAGGTTGATATCTTTTAACGACACACACAAACATTAAATGAAATAGATGAAATATACCTGGGCGAAGCCGGGTCCTTCTGCTTGTATATTATATAATGATGTCAGGATGCCATCAAAAGGAAGCTTAGACAGATGTGAACCCAGAAGAACACAGCATTCAGCATTGGCTTGCAGGGCCGGAAGTGTTGTAACAGGAAGTGTGGAACACACACTAGATATCAGGCTTGCACTCACAATACTACAAGAGACTGCATTCCAAACTGTGTTCCAACAGCAGCCCTGACTTGCAGGTGGGGATCAAATGGTATAGAGGCTCCTCATAGATAAGAGGTACTGTGACAGCTGAAAATCTGGACTGAGCTCCAACAATGACATGCAGATATGAAATCCAATGCCAGCACAGGGCCTTTATTAAGACCGGCGTCTAAAACGCCAGTCTTAATAAACGTAACCCATTGTTTTTATATATTGTATTATGTGTCTGTTTCCTTTATGTTTTGATATCCTTAGTTCTTGTTGAGTAATCCAGACTTACATAATAAAATTATTTAAAAAAAAATCTCAAATAAAGAGAAAGTCAAATTAGAACTGTTACTCCAATAAATGTCTAATAATAAGAGATAAATGATGAATATACAAATAGAATGATAAAACCCAATATGCACATCGTAATAAAGTTCATATATAATTATGCATTGTAGAGTACAACATATACATTATATGGAGAAAAGCATTAGGACATTATCACAGTTTTATGCAATCTAGACCCAGCCATGGAGTCTGCCTTTACACACATTGGTGAAAGAATGGGTCATTATAAAGAGCGCACTGAATTCCAGCATGGTCCTGTAATAGGATATCACTATTGTCATTAAGTATGAGTGTCATTATTGCAAAGTTGAAGCGTTTACGAACCACAGCTACTTAGCCACCACATGACAGACTATGTAAAGTTACCTTCTCTGACATTAACACCAGCACGCAAATTGTATGCTGGGAACTTCATTGCATGGGTTTACATGGGCGAGCTACTGCATGTAAGCCTTACATCACCAAGCAAAATGCCAAGCGTCGGATGGAGTAGAGTAAAGCACGCCTCCACTTGATTCTGGAGCAGTGGAAATGTGTTCTAAGATGTGACATATCATGCTTCTCTGTCTGACAGTCTGATGGATGAGTCTTGGTTTGGCGATTGCCAGGAGAACTTCAACTGTAAAGTTTGGTGGAGGAGGGATAATGCTATGAGGTTGTTTGTCAGGGGTTGGCCTAGTTCCTTTAGTTCCAGTGAAGGGAAATCTTAATGCTTCAGCATACCATAACAATTGCATGTTACCAACTTTGTGGGAACAGTTTGGAGAAGGTCCTTTTATGTTATAGCATGACTGTTCCCAGTGTACAAAGCAAGGTCCATAAAGGCATGGTTTGGTGAGTTTGGTGTAGAAGGACTTGATCGGCCCGTACAGAGTCCTGACCTCAATCCCACTCAACACCTTTGGAATGAGCCAGACCCTTTAAAGCAACATAAGTGTCTTATAGGGAATCTGTCACCAACGATCCAACTGTTTGCATAGACACATAGCTGTGGTTCACCTAATTAAAATACTGTTTTTGTTTTGTTGATCCAAGGCTCTCATCCCAAATTGATATTTTCTTTTTAATATTCAAATTTGGTGCATTGAGGGTGTCACCATAGTACTTGTTGCATCCAAGTTCCACTCCTTTCTGTGGCCAGCACCTCTCTTGCTGCTTTGATTGACAGGACCAAGCAGTGGAAAAGCAGCGAGGGAGGGCCTGGCCACAGAATGGTGTAGAGCTTGGGTGGAACAAGAGCAATGGTGACATCCTCATTGCACCAAAGGCCTAATTTGCTTATTAAGAATAAGGCCTGAGAAAATAAAAAAGGGTGTTTTAATCTGGTGATACACAGCTTTGTGTCTATGCAAACTGTTGGATAGGGAGGTCACTGGTGACAGATTTCCTTTAACTTACTAATGGTCCTCTGGATGAATGGGCAAAAATTTCCACTTCAAAGCCTTCTCAGAAAAGTGGAAGCTTATTTAGCTGCAAAGGGATTAATGTCTATGGATTTAGAATGGGATGTCATAAAAGCACCTGTAGGTCTAATACTCTTATCTATATATTGTATTTCTGCATATACCTGAACAGACATACATAAATTATACATATCCCTATGTTGTCTTAGTCGCATGAGTATAATCACCCACCTAGATGCCAAAATACATAACGAAGCATAAATAAATGTAGAGTAGACATATAAAATTCTACTCTACAGTAAATGTGTACACTTGTATACTTTGTGAAGACCTGCTTGTATAGGAGCCCACAACAGTTATACCTTTTTGTGTACTAGTAGGTATAATCAATTTTGAGTATAAGGGAACTACCAAATTTTTGGAGTGTGGGCCCTTCAGAAGGTTAGAACAGTTTTTGTTTTTTTTAAGAATACTTTACAATACAGGACCTTTTAAAAGCAGTAATATTTGTTCCAGGTTATTCCTACTCTATGTTGTGAGTAATAACAGGTTACAGGCATGTATCTCATTCCTTCTATTGGCACCTGATGGAGCATGTGGGCTTTAAGCAGCATTCCTGGCTTTCTTTTGCTTTTGTGCTAATAATATCGAACTGTCCAAAGTCCTCTCCACCCATCCCCTACTAGGTGCCAACTGTCTGAGGGTCCCCTTCAAGTTCTCTGTTACATACCACTGCATAAATTGAAATAAACTCATTAATCAATCAATCTCATCCCTTGAAAAATATCGAACTATAAATGGCTTCCACCAATTAAAGAATTTCTCAGAGTGAGATTCCTTGTGCCTCTCAACCTCAATTCTCTCCAGGTACATCAGTTTATATAGTGGTCAACCAGTTCCTTGACAGATTGGATCTGAGTAGTGTTGAGCGAACATGTTCAGCCGAATATGGCGGTGCTCGAGCGCCATGCTCGAGTCCCCTCACCGCACGCTATTTAGCCAATTAGAGTGCGTGGAGGTATGGCATTCAGTGTAATGCCAGTAGCCATGTTAGCTACTGGCATTACACTGATTGGCTGGGGAATGCGTCATCGGTTGCTATAAAGCACCCGGTGACATGTGACCCGGCCAGTGTTAGACAGGGAGAGGTGCTGCAAGGAGGGACAGAGAGTATAGGGAGAGAAGAACGCTAGGCAGGGATAGAAATCGCTCCAAAAAGAACCAAAAGCCCTTTTAAGGGCTATTATATCTGGCACAAACTTATTTTTTATATTTTAGTACGTTAAAGGTGTTGAAAATAGCGCTAGGTGGCCTGCCATTAACGCCACAAGCGCTGATGCAGCAAGGAGGGACATACACTGTAGGGAGAGAAGCACGCTAGGCAGGGATAGAAATCGCTAAAAAAAGACCCAAAAGCCCTTGTAAGGGCCATTATATCTGTCACAAACCTTTATTTACTGATATTTGAGTACTTTAAAGGTGGTGAAAATAGCACTAGGTGGCCTGCCATTAATGACACGTGCTGCTGCTGCATACTGTAGGACACTCTCTGTATACTATATACCTGACATACTTTGCTATAATTTCTGCTGTTAAGCCCGCAGTAATTCTTTTGCGTCTTGCTGTATAACATTTGCGTATTGATAGAATTTCTATAGGCAGGGTTACTATCATTGTTCAAACGTCCATTGGGAAATACGTTGTTTTTTTTTTTTTGTGGGTGTCAAAAAAAACCCAGGTGTGCCCTGTCAGTAACGCTAGGTGCACAGCGTATTACAACCGTTCAAAAGTCTCTGTAGCTGACATCCATATTTAATACCGTTCATTTAGGCCACAGTTCCTCATTTGCTGCTGCAGTTCAATTTTCCCTAGAGGGAATTAAACAATAGGGATAGTATTTGGGTAGGTAGAAAGATTGTCGCTGTTCCAAAAAGACCAAAGTCCATTGTGAAATACGTCTTTTTTTTATTTTTGGGTGGCAAAAAAACCCCAGGTGTGCTCTGCCAGTAACGCTAGGTGCACAGCGTATTACAACCGTTCAAAAGTCTCTGTAGCTGACATCCGTATTTAATACCGTTCATTTAGGCCGCAGTTCCTCATTTGCTGCTGCAGTTCAATTTTCCCTAGGAGGGAATTAAACAATAGGGATAGTATTTGGGTAGGTAGAAAGATTGTCGCTGTTCCAAAAAGACCAAAGTCCATTGTGAAATACGTCTTTTTTTTTTTTTGGGTGGCAAAAAAACCCAGGTGTGCTCTGCCAGTAACGCTAGGTGCACAGCGTATTACAACCGTTCAAAAGTCTCTGTAGCTGACATCCGTATTTAATACCGTTCATTTAGGCCGCAGTTCCTCATTTGCTGCTGCAGTTCAATTTTCCCCAGGAGGGAATTAAGCAATAGGGATAGTATTTGGGTAGGTAGAAAGATTGTCGCTGTTCCAAAAAGACCAAAGTCCATTGTGAAATACGTCTTTTTTTATTTTTTTGGGTGGCAAAAAAAAACCAGGTGTGCTCTGTCAGTAACGCTAGGTGCACATCGTATTACAACCATTTAAAAGTCTCTGTAGCTGACATCCGTATTTAATACCGTTCATTTAGGCCGCAGTTCCTCATTTGCTGCTGCAGTTCAATTTTCCCTAGGAGGGAATTAAACAATAGGGATAGTATTTGGGTAGGTAGAAAGATTGTCGCTGTTCCAAAAAGACCAAAGTCCATTGTGAAATACGTCTTTTTTTTTTTTTTGGGTGGCAAAAAAACAGGTGTGCCTCAGTAACGCTAGGTGCACAGCGTATTACAACCGTTCAAAAGTCTCTGTAGCTGACATCCGTATTTAATACCGTTCATTTAGGCCGCAGTTCCTCATTTGCTGCTGCTCTATAACGTTACCACATTCAAAATATTGGACATTCGTTTAAATTTTTCTGATCATACAGTTAATAAAAATCTGCAGTACTGTAGTTGTGACCAAGTTGCATATATACCTTACAATTAGCGCAAGGCGGGGAAGTGGGCGTGCTGCTGATGGTGAACGCAGAGGCCATGGGTCTGGGCGCAGGTGAAACTGTGCCTGCTGGCAGAGCCCAAGAAACAAAGTCATCCAAAACTCCTAGCTTCATGGCACAGTTTGCAGGGCGGTGCAAGACGCAACTCTTGTCACCACAGCAGTGCGAGCAGGTAGTCAGTTGGATTTCAGCTGATAATGCTTCCAGTCGGTTCAGCACCACCCCCTCTTCCACAAAGTCCAGTCTTAGTAGCCAAGAGTCTGGGCAACCACATCCTCACCCTGATCCTCCTTCCTCCCACCATGCAGAGTCTGGGCAAAGAAGAGATCCCACAATGGGATATTCCGAGGAGCTTTTTCCATCACCGTCCCTTGGCTTTGGCCTCTCACCAAGGCCGCTTGAAGTGTGACATGAGGAGATATTGTGCCCTGATTCCCAACCTATTGAGCAAATACAGTCTGAAGACGATGACGGTGGGGAACGACAAGTATTTTGGATGATGATGATGAGACACAGTTGCCAATAAGTCAAGGGCAATTAGTGTCTCAAGAGGTTGTGGATGAGGATGAGACGCAGTTAAGTCAGGTTCTTGTTAGTTCACCATGTCAGGAGGAGGAGCAGAGTGAGGATGTGGAAGAGGAGGTGGTGGACGATGAAATAGCTGACCCAACCTGGGAAGGTGGCAAGCCGAGCGATGACAGCAGTAAAGAGGAGGAGGGATCCACAGCACCACAACAGGCTGGAAGAGGCAGTGGGGTGGCAAAAGGGAAAAGGCAGGCCACGCCAACCAGGCCTGCAACTGTTTCCCGGAGCACCCCCTTGCGGCAATCTCCCTTTTTAGAGGAAAGTGCTGACGATAAATGGATTGTAATTTGTAACCTGTGCCGTACCAAGATGAGCAGGGGCGTAAACACCAGCAACCTGACCACCACCAGCATGATCTGACACATGTCAGCAAAGCACCCTAAAAGGTGGGCTGAACGCCTGGGTCCACGATCTGTGTCTGCAGGTCACACCACTGCCTCCTCTTCCCCTCTGTTACCTGCTGTCCAAGACGCAGGCCTAGATGCCTCCTGCCCTGCACCTGGACCTTCGCAGGAAACATCAGCCAGCATGTCCACTTCAATGTCCAAGCACAGCGTTCAAATGTCCTTACCGCAGGCATTTGAACGCAAGCACAAATACCCTGCCACCCACCCACAGGCCATAGCTCTAAACGCGCAACTTTCCAAGTTGCTTGCCCTGGAAATTTTGCCGTTTAGGCTGGTGGACACCAAGGCCTTTCGCAGCCTGATGGCGTCAGCTGTCCCTCATTACGCAGTCCCCAGCCGCCACTATTTTTCCCGGTGTGCCATCCCTGCCTTACACCAGCATGTGTCCAGAAACATAACCCGGGCCCTGACCAACGAAGTTACTGGCAAGGTCCACTTAACAACTGACACATGGACAAGCGCTTGTGGCCAGGGACGCTACATTTCCCTGATGGCACACTGGGTGAAAGTTGTGGAGGCTGGGAGTGAGTCGTCCCCTGGGATGGCCCAGGTGCTACCCACGCCGAGGATTGCGGGCCCTACTTCCATCCGGATTTCTGCTGCCACCTATAGTAGTGGCTGCAACCCCTCTTTCTCTTCTTCCACCTCCTCCTCCACTTCTTCCCATGCAGAATTGCCATCTTGCAGCACCACTCAGACTTCTGTTAGTAGCTGGAAGCAGTGTAGCAAGGCAGTCGGTACACGGCAACAGGCTGTGCTGAAGCTTATTTGCCTGGGTGACAAACAGCACACTGCCGCAGAGCTGTGGTATGGCATAACGGAACAGGCTGAGCTGTGGCTCTCGCCAGTCAACCTACAGCCAGGCATGGTTGTGTCCGATAACGGACGCAACTTGGTAGCGGCTTTGGAGCAGGCCAACCTCCCACACATACCATGCCTGGCCCATGTATTCAACTTAGTGGTTCAGCGGTTTCTGAAAACCTACCCCAATTTGTCTCAGCTACTGGTGAAGGTGCGTCGCCTGTGCGCCCATTTCCGCAAGTCACCGACAGCTTCAGCCGGCCTGGAAACCCTGCAGCAGCGCTTGCGGTTGCCGGCTCACCAACTGCTGTGCGACCTGAGCACATGATGGTATTCCACCTTACACATGTTGAGCAGGCTTTGTGACCAGCAGAGAGCAGTAGTAGAATACCATTTCTAGTCAGCTTCCGTTCTTCACAAGCGACGAGTGGGAATTGATGTCTGACCTCTGTGAGGTGTTACGCAACTTTGATGAATCTACACAGATGGTGAGCGGCGATAATGCCATTATCAGCGTAAGCATCCCTTCTGTATCTGCTAAAAAACTCACTGCTCACAATAAAGGCCGATGCTCTGCGTGTGGAAGAGGTGGAAATGGGGGAGGACCCTACACAGGGTGATAGCCAGAGCACCATCGATTCGTCTTCTCAGCGCCAATTGGAGGAGGAGGAGGAGACGGTTGCCACTGCTACACAGGGTAGGCATACCACGTTTACACCATCTCTTTGGCGTGGATGGGCTGAAGAGGAGGAAATGGACGAGGAGGACATTGAGAGTCATGCTCCTGGTGGGGAGAGCGAAGCCTTGTCTGTTGGGACTCTGGCACACATGGCTGACTTCATGCTAGGCCGCCTTTCCTGTGATGCATTTCCTGTTATACGCATATTAGGCAACACGGATTACTGGTTGTTCACCCTTCTCGACCCCCGCTACAATGAGAACTTCCCATCTCTCATTCCTGTGGTGGAAAGGACAAGTAAAATGTTGCAATACCAGAAGGCCCTTGTCGAAAAATTGCTCCACGAATCTGACAATGCTGGTGGCAGAGTACGTAGTTCCTTGGCCACCGAGGAGGGGAGACAAGGGGAACACACAGAAGTTCCAACAAAGGCAAGGCGACACTCTCCAAGGCCTGGGACATGTTTTATGACACCCCGCCAGCACCCTCACCCTGAAGAGCGGCCTAGTGTGACAAGGAGGGAAAAGTTTTGGAAGATGGTAAAGGAGTACGTAGCTGATCGTGTCAACATCCTCAGCGATCCCTCTGTGCCGTATAATTATTGGGTGTCTAAGCTGGACACGTGGGACGAATTGGCACTCTACGCCTTGGAGGTGCTGGCCTGCCCTGCTGCCAGCGTTTTGTCTGAGCGGGTATTTAGTGCCGCTGGGGGCATAATTACTGATAAGCGCATCTGCCTGTCAACTGACAATGCTCCCTGAGGTCAATCATCTTTTCTTAAATAATCTTCTACTAGGCATTGCTCCCACTAGCCAGATTCCTACTCCACACTGATGAGGGGCAAATACCCCGAAACAGCTGTCTGTGGATGGATATCATGCTTTGGCATAGGTGGTTTCCTTTTGGAGACTGCCTTTCCCTTGGTTGTTCCTTCCCGGTGAAAGGCCTGGCTAGTTTTGACCATCGTTGAGACATGTGATGGTGTCTCTGTGGTTTTCTTTTTGATTTGCATAATGCTGACAGGTTGACGCTTATCAAAATGAACAAGGCCTGGATTGCCCCTGACTTCTGTACTCCACCAGAGGAAAGCAGCTTAACATGAAGGAAACTTAAATCAGGCTTTTAGGGTGTATTGAATACACTGTATTGTCATCCACCCCTTCCTCTTCTCGTCCTCTTCCTCCTCTTCCTCCATTATATGAAACAGCTTATTAGGCTGCCCTCGAAGTTCACCAGCTGTGCCTGCACCCGAATTTGTTAGCCACTCAGCTCACCAGCTGGGCCTGCAACATAATTTTTGGGCCTGTCAGCTCATCAGCAGGCACTCAACCATAATGTCAGCTTGGCATTAGCGTGCCACACTTAAATATTTTTATCGGTCTGCTCTTCTGCAGAATGTCACATCAAGAATATAATGTATTTTACGGTCAGCTTGGCATTAGCGTGGCACACTTAAATATTTTTATCGGTTTGCTCTTCTACAGAATGTCACATCAAGAATATAATGTATTCGACGGTAAGCTTGGCATTAGCGTGTCACACTTAAATATTTTTATCAGTCTGCTCTTCTGCAGAATGTCACATTAAAAATATAATGTATTCGACGGTCAGCTTTGCATTAGCGTGTCACACTTAAATGTTTTTAACGGTCTGCTCTTCTGCAGAATGTCACATGAAGAATATAATGTTTTCGACGGTCAGCTTGGCATTAGCATGTCACACTTAAATATTTTTATCGGTCTGCTCTTCTGCAGAATGTCACATCAAGAATATAATGTTTTTGACGGTCAGCTTGGCATTAGCGTGTCACACTTAAATGTTTTTAACGGTCTGCTCTTCTGCAGAATGTCACATCAAGAATATAATGTTTTCGACGGTCAGCTTGGCATTAGCGTGTCAGACTTAAATATTTTTATCGGTCTGCTCTTCTGCAGAATGTCACATCAAGAATATCATTTTTCTGGACGGTCAGCTCGGCATTAGCGTGTCACACTTGAAAATTTTGAACGGTCTGCTATGCAGCGGAATGTCAAATCAAGAATATCATTCTTTTGGACGGTTAGCTCGACATTAGCATGTCACACTTGAAAATTTTTAACGGTCTGCTAAGCAGCGGAATGTCACATCAAGAGCATGGTAATAGTACCAACTCAGGAAATGAGCTGCTACCATTGGCAGCGAGTGTCATCTGTAACAGACAGCTGACACCCTGCAACAATGGCTGAGACAGAAGCTAGGTCCAGTCCCAGCTGTTTAACCCCCTAGATACCACAGTCAATATCAATAAGAGCACATAAGTGGTTTACAGAAGACCTGGGCTCCCTTTTTACCTCACTGGGTCCCATGCAATGCCGCTACAGGCTCCTGATAGTTGCTCTGGCAGTGGGAGGCCTCCGGGCCAGCCATGTACAGAAGACTATTAGGCCATGTATTTTACTAGAAATCAATGTATTGTAACTTCAAGTCCCCTAGCGGAAATAAAAAGAAAACGAAATCATCATTTTCCCTTTTTAAAGAATTTATGAAACCATGATGGAATTGCTGTTTTTGGTCACCTCACTCCCAAATAATTGGTATAAAAAGTAATCAAAAAGTCGTAAGCACCATAAAATGGTACCGATAAAAACCCCTACTCGTCCTGCAAAAAAAAAATATCCCTCAAACAGTTGCCTTGATGGAAATATTAAATAAATAAAAATAACATTATTATATTATTCATCCCGCAAGGTGAACCCCATAAAATATTGACAGAACTGCTATTATTTGGCTACCTCATCGCCCAAAATGTCATATGTACTTTAAAATTTTTACCAATAGAATTTACATCTCATAGAGCTCCGTCAACAAAAAATAAATAAATCACCATTGTTCCTAGAATGAAATATAAATTCGAAATTATTTTTTTCTTAAAAAGTGATTTTATGGTTGAAAAGTAATAAAACTGGTATAATTATAAACATAAATCAGCAGAATACAGTTATCATGTTATGTACCCCACACGGTGAACTGATTATACCCCAAAATGGTACCAATGAAAACCATGGCTTGTCCTGAAAAAAAAAAAGCTCTCATACAGCAAAAAATGTTATGTATCTTAGAATTTGGCAATGCAAAATACAACTGATTTTTAATAACATTGTGATTTTATGATGTGAAAATCAAAAAACATGAAAAAAATACAAATCTGGTATCACCATAAACATATCAAGCTGTAGAATAAAGTCATCATGTCACTTATACTGCATGATGAACCCCTTTACAAAAAACAGATTTTAAATTTTTGCCCACCTCCCCTCTCAAAAAATAAAATAAAAAACAATCAAAAAGTGATGTGTACAAAATGGTACCAATATAAACTATAACCCACCCACAATAAACAAGCCTTCATATAGCTGCTTTGATTGAAAAATGAAAATGTTATAATATAATATTATAAACTTTAAAATATGGTGATGGGAAACTGTATGATGCAAAAGTAGTAAAACATTAGAAAACAATATGAAATTGGTATCCCCACAATCGTTTCCACCAGAATAAAGTTATCTTGCTATTTGTACCTCACAGTGAACCACCAATAAAAATAATTTTTGCAATTTTAGCCCTCTTCGCCTACCAAAAAATGAAACAAAAAAGTGGTCAAAAGCAATACGGTATAAAACATGATACTAATAAAACTACAACATGTCTCACAAAAACAATCCCTTAAACAGCTCACAAAAATATAAAAAGTTATAGTTCTTAAAAATCATTTCAGCAAAATCCATGTTCCAAATTCAAAATTATGCTCCTTTCTTGCTGATGGAGTATTTCCTACTTAGCAGAAATTACATAACAAATTATGAGGTATTTTTTCTCCTTAAGCCCCTTAAAAATGTAATAAACGTGGGGCTATAGCAATACTACTGGAAAAAAATGTAAGGTTTAAAACAACCTTCACTACATTCTTAGCTGAATTACTTGGGGGTAATTTCTTGTATGTTTTCACTGTACTGATACCTCAGGGGTGGTGCAAATCCAACATGGTACACAAACTCATTCCAGCAAAATCTGCGTTCCAAAAGCGAAATGCCTACAAATAGTGTATTGCCGTAGTTGGGAGATATTACTTAACAATTTGTGAGGTGATTTTGCTACCATTAACCCTTGTGGGAAAAAAAACATTAAAAATTTGACCTAGAACTACATATTATTGGAGGCATGGAATGTATAATTTTAATGTTCACAATTTACACCCCAATTCTAATAAATTCTGTGAAACACCTATTGGGTCTAAATGCTCACTGCACCACATAGTTGAATTCCTTGAGGAGTGTGGCTTCCAATATGGCCACATACACGTATGGAATATTTCTAAAAACAGTAGAATCAGTAAAAATTATGGAGTCTTATTTCCCTTTTATTACCTGCTATGTTTAAAAAAAATGGATTAAAATTGAACATCTGCAAAAATTTTCACCAAAAGTTTCACCTCCATTTTGTGTTAATTCCTGTGGAAAACCTAAAGGGTTTACAAACTCCATAAACAGCATTTTAAATACTTTGAGTAGTGCAGTTTTTTAAAATGGGGCGATTTAGGCTACTTTAAAAAGATTTTCCGTCAGGCTGTTCTGGCAGGGAAACAGTCTGCTGGATCCGTACTACCATTTGCACATGTGTGCTGCCTGAAGTCCGCCCATGCCCATTCACTATAAACATGCCGAAAGGCGGCCAGACAAAAATCGCTGCACACTATAGTGAATTGGGCAGCAAACGGTAGTGTGGAGCAAATGTCCTCCTGCCCCCAGCAGCACCCTGACTTACATTTCAGCAATGTTAATAGCTACAGTAAATGTGGCTAACAAATTTAAGGGGGGCCACCTCTTAATACTATTATCTCATACAGTACTTGTAGGGTTGTATGTAAGTTGATTAACCCTATGTACATATGCCAGTGAGCAGTATGAATGGTCCACATATTCTAGGGGTGGAAACCCTAATAAATCTTCATAAGAAACCAATTTGATTACCAAGAACCTCTCATGTTTCCGTTTATTATCTTGATCTAATTAGTTATGAATTAACATTGACCTAAAATACATTGCCAAGTTGAATCATTTCTTTTAAATGATTATTAATTCAGGCACCGCTTCTTTATGTGTTAGTTTTGGGAACTACAATCTAAATATCACATTCCCCCCTCCTTAGCCTTTCACTACCAACAAATTGTGCACTATTGCCAAACGGCCTTATTGTTCCTCACCTCTTTTGAAAGAATATTTTTCAGAGGCCCATCCACTAAAGGCCTCATCTCTAATATTTATAATTTGCTAAACTCTCTTGTATATCCGCTAGAAACTAAACACCTATTCATGGAGAAGTGGGAACGGTGGCTTCACCAAGAGTGTACCCCGGATATGTGCCGCAGGGTGTGGTCCCGAGCATTTTCCAACTCCTCCTGCACAGTCCATAAAGAGACCAACTCAAATTGTTGATACAATGGTACTACAAGCCAGAGGTTCTACATACCCTTAACCCTTCTATAGCCAATGTCTGCTGGAGATGCTCTTCTCCCGACGCCTCCCTCTTCCACACTTTCTGAGAGTGTCCAAATATACTTCCGTTTTGGAGTATCGTGGTTTCTGTCCTACATTAGATTTTTGATTGTCCAGTCAACTTAGATCCGCTCACTTACCTGCTAAATATCCCTCCTTCAGGGGATTGGGAAACATGGTTCCAGGCTGCTCATCCACTTGCTTACCGTGGCAAAATGTCTTATAGTCCTCTTCTGGAAAATGGTCTGCTCCACCATTTAAAGCAGATTATTATTCACGCATCAAGGACACTCGATCTCTAGAAAACTGTACAGTTCTGCTCTATGGCACCACAGACCAGTTTCTGAAGATCTGGTCCCTTTGGGACAGCTGTTATATTGGAGTACAACTATGATAGTTGGGAGAGACTCTCTGTTTATTGTACATTGTATTGACATTTTGCATCTGATGTCATTTTCTGTTCTCATCTTTTGCACTGATTTTATATCTTTACCATGGAAAAAAAACTAATAAAGCTGGAGGAAAAAAAAATGGCCAGACTTTGTAGAGAAAACACTTATCTTCCTTGTGCATACTGACCTGGAGTGTACTAGAGAAGAAGTTGGGAAGGCTTACACAAGGTAGCCAAAGTCTTATTTCAGAGCTAGTGTTAAATGAATTGTTAAATGTTAATGTTAAATGAAGTCCACGAAAAGGGAAAATTTGAATTTCCTTGTGCTTCATGGTAGTGAATATTTTCCCTGAAATAGTGTAAAAAATAATAAAATAATAATAATCATACCTACGTCATCCATTTGCCCACAACAGGCCGGTCGCCACCATCTTGATTGAAGATCTTGCACCAAATCCCGTGCGAGGTGACGCATGACGTCACCACGCCGGCCAACGTAATGACGCTATCACGGGATGCGCAAGATTTTGCTCTAGAACTTCAATCAGGATGGCGGAGGCCCATCGTTAGCAAATAGGTAAGTATGATTAATTTTTTTTTATTTTATACTGTGTTATTACTATCTGATGCCATGATCATGTCACATCTGAGGGGTACAGAGGGCGCAATCGCCACTCCCTGTCATATCACACACTACTTACAATTTTTTTTGTAAGATTCGGCGAAGCAGCCAAATTGAATTTTTTAATACTTCACTCTATTCAGAGTATTGAGGGTATGTAGAGAAAGGGAGAACTGTCTACTAATTGTCCCACTGGTCTATACAAAAATACAAAGCTTTGTCCCTCATGTTTTGAGATATTTAGTGTGGAGCGACTTGAAGTTCATAAAGTGGACTTTGATCTGAATTTCAGGGAATATTCCATTACTGTAGCTGTAAAGCCTAATTTCTTTGTGCTTCGTAGTAATGAAATCACACTCACCTCATCCATTTGTGTGTGAAGGGTCCTTTGCGGGCATCTTCATTGAAGATCCCGCATGAAATCTCGTGCACAGTGATGTATGACATCACCATGCACCACGCAAGATTTCATGCTGGATCTTCAAGCAAGATAGCCACAGTGGGCTCTTTGTGACAAAATAATTTTTCACAAAGCTAATTTCTTTGTGAAATTCGGCGAAGCAGCCAAATCAAAGATTGGAGAACTTCGCTTATCTCTAGAGATCATACACCTCCACAGTATGATAATGAGCGATGGCTTCTGCTATTGCTCGTCCCCATACAAATTCATTGCTCCTGGGCAGCACTAGACTGCACTATCTGCTGCCCAGGAACGATGATTGAAGTGTCCACACCTCAGATCATTTCACCCGATGAATGAGAGTTTGTAGGAACGTTCATTCCCGATAATCAGCCCAAACATCAGACCGTGTAAATCCACTTTTATAATTCCTGCCGTGTGCAATTTAGAAGGATCACAATGTTAAAGAAAATCATCTTTACACAGGGTAAAATGCTTTTAATTTCATTTTTACCATTATAAAATAATTCATCAAAAAATATTTGTGATGGTGATACCATGGTAAAATATTTTAATAGCATTCTATTATGTGAGCACACATACATTGTCAAGCCACTTACCCATTTCATACAATAATAAATCCTGAATAATTGTCAGATGCCTCTGCTTGTCCTCATCTTGATATACAACATCAAGTCTGACCAAGGCTACAATTTCAATTTTCTTTTATTCCAGTGAAATAGTCTTTGTCATTTAACCTCCATTCACCTAAACCCGCTCCATGTTTTTCCCTAAAGACAAAAAAAAGGTTTAACGATGTTGTGGTAAAAGTGGAGCTGACAGAACATGAAGCAAGGACACAAATGTATTAATACAGACCATGCAGAATAGGGTCTGTGGTCATGCTTACTGCAAAAAAGAATAAGGTGCTAACACCCAAAAGAAGGGAGTATTTATGTTTTTTTTTTGTTTTTTTTAATTTTTTTAAAGAAGCACTCCAGCAACGTTTGTGCAGATATAATGCTAACCTATCAGTAATGTTCTACAAGTATTTCTAACACAGCTCAGTTTAATCCATACATTTTGAACCCTTTCACATTATGAGCAGTTATGTCAGGTGATCACTAGTCTGTCCACTTGTTGTAAGCTTGCTTTGCTGTGTAATCTCCTCTGCATGGCTGACTTCTGCAAACTACACGATTACATCAGCATCTAACAAATCCAGCCTGCCAGCTCTCAGCACAACCCTTTCACCCCCAAGCTCTTCCTTATTCCTCTCTGTTTCTTCCAGGGGCGGACTGGGAACTTAAAGTGGCCCTGGAAAAAATACAAAAAGTGGCCACGTTTTGTAGTCGGGTCCAAACTGATGGAAGGCAGGGCCAGCAATACTATATTGTGGCACATTATACCACCCCAACAGAGCTAAATACCACAGTCCATCACAATATACTGCCAGCAGTACAAAATACATCCACTGGCCAGCCGTGAGGAAGGCCCAGGTGGCCCCCCCTGGCATTGTCCCAAAGGGAAATTTCCCTGTAAGGTCTATGGCTAGGGTGTTTACATATAGGGTCTACATACAGTATTTGCAGTCAGGCTACCCCTCACCATTTTTTATTTTTCTATGTCACTATCTGTATTTTTCCATCACATTATACACTGCTCGTTTCCATGGTTATGACCACCTTGTAATCGAGCAGCGATGGCCATGCTTGCACACTATAGGAAAAAGCACTAGCCTATGTGCACTCCCACGGTTCCGGCCACCAAAGAGACCGATGCCTTTTCCTGTAGTGTGCAAGCACGATCACTGCTGATGGATTGCAGGGTGGTCATAACTATGGAAACGAGCACTGTATAATGTGATGGAAAAATTAATATAGCCAGTAAAGGAGTCAATATGGATAATCACAATACATTAGTAAGTGGCTTGTATTAACTTTCTCTACATGATAAATTCCTCTTGCTGAAGTGAGACAACCCCTTTAAGGAGCAGCTTCTGTGCCTGCCAACAAGTCCTGATATACTGTATGTGAGCTTCTCCATTGACAGTTTGTTCCAACTGAATTAGAAGTGGGGGGGGGGAAATCATGTTTTCATAAACAGGACTCATTGGCATGCTCTGTAGCTATTCAATATAAGATTTTATAAAAATGGCAGTCAGTTAAAGAAAGTGATCCAGCATTTCTAAAAGTGTATCTGTCAGTAGTTTATGTTGCTCTTCGTTAGGACATCATACAACTGGTGACAGATTCCCTTTAAGGAATTGCCCGCTTTGGACATTCACTTCTTGTTAAAAGATTCCCGCTATAGTCATGTGATCACAGGATGTCTCACTGCAGGAACCTCCAGAGATCAGTTGTAATCTGCAGAGAAAGCTAGCAACATGTTTCATTTCCCTGCAGTGCCACCATAAGGGAAAGAGAACATTGCAAAGTTCTCAATAGAGTCAATAGACTGCCTGTGTAATAATAATAAATAAGGATCCTGAGTGCGGTTTTTATCCCATTTTAGTGTGTTCATAAGCATATGCAATTCCAAGAAGTTATCTTCTATATTCATACCATTAGTTAGTTAGTTAGTTAGTTAGTTAGTTAGTTAGTTAGTTGTCTTGCTTGCAGCCTTTGCTGTGATTTCTGTTGGGTCATTCACCTGTATTGACAGAAGATAAGAAAATGGAAGTTATGGTTTGAAATATGATTTGAAATAGTAAAAACTGTAATTATGAAAATGAATGCACATTGTGGTCTATTGTGCCGCACATCAATGTCATAATGGTATAATAGGTGATGGCGTGACCACCGGGGCCTAGATTGGAGGATGAGCTAAGACCACTGTGTGCAGCGTCATGTCATAGTGCGCACACTACGTCCTGACGCTGTACGTGGTCAGGACAGTGCAGAGCCGGCCCGGAGAAGACAGAGGAGCGCCAGACCCGGAGCGGAGCCGCGGCGCAGGAGAGGTGAGAGAGCTTTTTATTTTATCCTTATGGGGCTGGGTGGGCTGATCTGAGGTCTGATGGGGGTCCTGGCACCTAATACATACTAGTGCGTCTTATAAAGCGCAAAATACGGTAGTTACCTCACTTAACAATGGTCCATGTCAAGGGGTGGAAATATAAGGCACTAAGGGGCATATTTAAGACCAACGTTTTAGACACCGGAGTTATGTAAAGGCGCAGTGTCAATTAGGCCTCAATTAGTCTACACAATTTTCGGAACAATGGTCGGGAATGGTCGGCCCATATAATCAAGCAACTGATCAACCAATGAGCAAGCAAAATGCTCACTTATTGGCTGATGGGCCTCTTTCATCCATCAGTGCTTTCCCTGCTGGAACATTGGGTGGTATAATAGGCCCTTAGGTGGAGGCCCCAATATAGCTGTTGCAGAGGGTCCAAGGACATCCAAGGACCACCTATAATACACAACTCATCAGTGAGAAAAAAAACCTCCATGTGACTCTGTATGGAATCACAGTGGGTTTAGTATTATAGATCTGTACCACATCGGTGTACATCAAGCCTTATTTCTTTACCATTAGTCTTTCCAAATGCGCTGGACTAGTAAATCTGTGCCTCAGTCTGCAGCCTGAAGTTTTTTATGCAGTGTGTGTGTCAGCTACAGACACCGTAGAGGTTAAATATTACTTTTGGCAAGGTGCAGGCTCCACATGAATATTCATACATACTTCTGACAGACTCTGGGCTCAGACTGCCAGCGAGAGTCTCCACATAGGCTATAAACACCAGTGGGCCTCTCCAACGGCACAGGCCTTTGTCTTGTATGTGCCATGCTTATACAGTTCTGCCATATACTGTATAGGGGATAACACACTGCTATATGGAGTCTGTGACCATTAGTATTAATATTGCTTTTAATTAAGTGCCCCCTTAGTGCTCACCAAACTGCTCTGACAAAGAATATTCACTTAAACCATGCCAGACAGACAACAAAATGTGCCTTCAATTGACAGATAGTGTTGGGTTGGGGGGTCAAGGAGGCACAGGAAGATTCAAATGCTACGAATAGTGAATTGTGCATTATGCCCCTTTCAAAGTGCTCAAAAATGGTTTTGGATCACAACAATTTTAAGTAATATAGTCTCATAAGATTAGCCTGCAGCAGTTGATGTACACAGATGTAGTGTGTCATTTTACATATATGTAGTTCTACACAAACCGGTGCCTTATCTTATGGTTTTCATGGTAGGGCATGATTGTATTACAGCTTCATATAACCACTAAGTTGTAATACAGAGCCCATGGAAGTCTATGGACCGTACTGTTCCCCTATATGGCTCCGATCTCATGCAGAGGTTGCTCCAGTCAAATTTCATCTATTCCATTGGTTGCCCTAGATTGAATGAATCGGGTCGACCATCTACAGATGAACCCGATTCCTTCATCATATTATGTTTACTGTAGCCGAAGGACTGACTTTATATCGCTGTTAAATTGGATTCTTTCCGATGAGGTCAGATTAAGATGACTGCCGACATTTTAATGTCTCGCATGCGCCGTTACTGTGAGCCGTGGCACATGTATAAGTATACTTCATAAAAAATTTGATGGATTGCCACAAATCCAGAGTTGGGATTCGTAATGAAGTATATTCACGCATGCACCGCTACACACAGTAACAGCGCCTGCGCAAGATTAAAATAGTTTTGCAAGGCCAGCACTTTAAAGGGGTTCTCCAGGAATTAAGAAAATGAAAATACTAAAATATTACTTTATCATAAATATATTCCCAAATACCTTTCATTAGTTATAATGGCTCGTTTTGTCGGGGGAGCAATGATTATGAGAAAAAAAATAGCCACCGTCCTATTAGTACACACAAAACCTGTCCTTATCACACAGGAGGACAAGTTACTTCACATCACTGAGCTAAAGAGCTGCCTCATTCTCCTCTCCTACTTGTTGAGAATTATGATCCTGTATGCAGCTGATAAGATCTTCAGCTGAATCTCTGTAGGAATGGAGTTCATGAGGAGACATGAAGTACAGAGAGGACAGACTGTGGTAATGGAGAATGCACCTACACCCTCCTCTCTGTACTTCATGTCTCCTCATGAACTCCATTCCCATAAAGATTCAGCTGAAGATCTTATCAGCCGTATTCATAATCATAATCCATGACAAGCAAAGCAGAGAGGAGGATGAGGCAGCTCTTTACCTCAGTGTTGTGAAGTAACTTGTCCTCCTGTGTGATTAGGACAGGTTTTGTGTGCACTAATAGGACGGCGGCCATTTTATTTCTCCTAATGATTGTTCCCCAGACAAAACAAGCCATTATAACTAATGAACAATGGAAATGTACTTATAATAAAGTATTTAAGTATTTTCATTTTCTTAATTCCTAGAGAACCCCTTTAAGGACAGTCCCTTTGGCTGCAGTATAGCTAATTTGATGAATGAGTCGGATTTGTTCATAGCAGAACAAACCGATTCACTCATTGCTTAACTATAACATGGCACCCAATGGAATCTGCCAGGAACAACCTCTGTGTAACATCAGAGCCATACGGAGGAACCGTATGGTCCCTTGACTTCCATGGACACCGTATTACAACTTGATGGTTACATGAAACTGTAATACAATTGTGCGCATGGAGTTATCATTGTGCATAAGATATGTTCTTAAATGGTTAAATGACAAATTGAGCTCTGCTACTTTTGCATTTATGCAGACAATGGAATGTGCTTGGAATAGGCGATATAAAAGCAGCCTGTGTTTCCCAGGCAATATCCATGTATCAAAAGTGAAAGTAAAGCATTCAATAATTTTGGCAGACTATGAACTTTTAGATAATCTGGAGAAAACGCAAACCGACATTTAGTTTCTTACAGCCATGATCCAGCTGCTGATGTAACCCTGAGAGTAATGCAAGAAAGAGCAAGTAATGAAGAGAATCACATTCACCAGGATTAATGCTGTTATGTAGATTACAGCAGATTGGGGAGGGGCACAGATGGGGTGGGGTTTGGTGCCATCAAGGAAAAATAAGATTCTTCTTTAAAACTGCTGCTCTCAGCGCATTTTTTCCACTTTCGGAAGGAAGCTTCCACTTGAGGCTGCTGAAAATAAAGCAGACTTCTTTTTCTACCAGCTTGGAAGCCTGGTTCATGGCTGCTCAGTCCACTACCGAGGGAAAACCTGATTTCTGCAGTAGTCAGCAAAAGTATACACCCCAATAGTGGAATATGAACTAATAGAATCATTATTTTGCAAATTATTATATATATCTTAGATGTGCACATATTTAAAGTGGAACATGCACAGTATACTTAATTATATTTTTATATCCTGATATTATTGGTCCAATAACACTATGGCAGGAATATCTTCCCTATATTGAGAATAGTGTGTCTTTACAAATCACCATTTAATTCTAGCTATACAGCTCGATAGACAGATATAGACAGATCGAGATAGATAGATAAATAGATAGATATAGACAGATATAAATGGATAAATAGACAGAAGGATAATAAGATATGAGATGATAGAGATGGATCAATTGTTTAGATAGAAATATAGATATATGATAGACAGATAGATATAAGATAGATAGATCGATTGGATAGATAGATAGATATTGAGATAGATAGATAGATAGATAGATAGATAGATAGATAGATAGATAAATAGATAGATATAATATGATACAGATAGATATAATATGAGATAGATAAGTAGATAGATAGATAGATAGATAGATAGATAGATAGATAGATAGATAGATATAATATGATACAGATAGATATAATATGAGATAGATAAGTAGATAGATAGATAGATAGATAGATAGATAGAATATGATACAGATAGATATAATATGAGATAGATAAGTAGATAGATAGATAGATAGATAGATAGATAGATAGATAGATAGATATGAGATAGATAGATGGATAGATAGATAGATAGATAGATAGATATAATATGATATAGATAGATATAATATGAGATAGATAAGTACATAGATAGATAGATATGAGATAGATAGATGGATAGATGAATAGATAGATAGATAGATAGATATAATATGAGATAGATATGAGATAGATAGGTAGATATAATATGAGATAGATATTAGGGTAGATAGATGAATAGATAGATATAATATGAGATTGATAGGTAGATAGATGCAGCGAGTGTTGCCATTTTTAGCTGGAAATTTCAATGGATTATTGTAGCCTTTGCGTCTGAGGAGCATGTATTAGTAATAATAATAATAATATTTATACTTATAATCACTTATAAAAGGATTTAGATTTTTGTAAATAAATCTTGGTATATTCATGTAAATATGTTATAATAATGCTCATGCTAACAAAGACGCTTTACATATTTGTATTATATCGTCAAATGTCAAATTTTTAACCCCCTTTGACTTGGAATTATTTTTAGAAAGTTAATACTGTACTGTATTGTCTGACCCATAATACTTGGTTGAATTAATATTTTTAGAAGTTTTATCTCTATATAAAATAAAAAAGAGAAGTAGTAATGCTTTCCATTTTCCTATACTAAAGGGCAAAATACTAGTGTATCAGTGCCATCGTAATCAAGACAACAAAAAAAACACATAAAAAATAAACAGCTTAAATGTCAACCTGGAGCTAAAATTTTATTTGACAGTACATATTGTAGTTTCTTCCTAGCTGGAAGCCCATGGTGACGATCCCTCCAGCATGGGTTACGATTTGTATGGCTGTATAATGAGTGTCAGGAGATATATATGAGGCAGTTAGAGTTTGAATGGCCGGCTGGGAGAAAACTGGGGATTAAGTTTTCAAAAGTTAGAGTGATAAGTACAAAGTCCTGACAATGCAGTAGATTCACCTCTACAGATACTTAACACTTTAATTTTAACCCATTATGTGACAGTCTCATGTTTTATAGTATAAGTTATAACTGTTGCAGTAGACAAAGCTGCCAAAGGTCACAGAATGCTCTTTAATTTTTATCCACCTTGCAATTCACTCGCACAGTTTTAGAGCAAAATAATAATATTTTTCTTAAAAGTCAAACTGGGGTTAAAACTTCATATTTTGAAATTTCTAAACCAAGAATAAGATGAAATTAAATTTATGGTAAATTTGTATTAACTGCCTAATTATTCAATATAATTTTTTTACTTAAAATTAATTTTAAGTGACAATAGACAAAGTGACATAGAATCTATCTATATGTCTATCTACTTTATGCCAATTTCTGTCTGTCTATCTCTCTGTTATCTATATATCTCTAATATCTATATACTCCATATATCATCTTTATCTATCTAGCTCTCTATCTCTTTCTCTGCCTGTATCTATCTATCTATCTATCTATCTATCTATCTATCTTTTGCTATATGTCTATATACCTATCTTTTTATTTGTATCTATATGTCTATTAATATTTGTTCATGCAATTTAAGGTAAAAAATAATTTAGGGCATAGTATCAATAATAATTTAGCTGAATGATAAAGAATAATTCATATAGTTCTACAGATCATGTTGGTTAAAGGTCAAAATCGGCAATATTGTTAATGTTAATTATATTTTATACTACATGAACATTATAGTGCCTTGTTCCATGTACATATATATTTTTCTTCTATCTGTATAACTTGGAGGATGATACAAGGAATTTAGAAGTACCTGCTGAATATTTTAATATTTAATTTTTTTATTTTATGTTATTTTTTTCCCCATCAGAGAAAACTGGATCAGATTTTCATCAATGCAAATTATCAATGTATAGGTATCCACACACCCTTATAATCGTACTTATACGTAGTTGCAGTCATCGATTATAAAACATATTTATAGCCTTATGCATAATCAGCAGGACAGGTCCCAGTAGTGTTGATGCTACTAGCTAAAAACTTCATGCAAGTTAATAAAACTAAGATGTTGTAATATTATTCACATTATCAAAGCTAAATTGTAACATGTTCATTTGTAGGATTTTTTTGTTTGATTCCTTGGCATTGAAATATATATTTTTTATTTTTTATTATTAAAATTTTTATGGATCTCCAAATAAATGCCAATGTTAGGAAAAAAGTAAAATAAAGAAATATTGTTTGGTAGTATTAGTGTGTGCTTGATTATTATTTAGAAATATTAATCAGGACAAATATGACATGTTGTTATTATCAACTTTTTAGGCTTTAGAGGTACCTGTTGCAGTGAATGGAAGTAATATTTGATATTAGGACAGAAATTTGAGAATATTAAGAGCATTACAATGAATTTTGTGCTTAGTTGTGAAAATATATTTCTTATCATTTATGTATACAGATTTTTTCATTAGTAAAAACATTGTAATAGGAATTATATACAAGACTGACTTGATATGAATCCTTATAATGGTTATAAATATCATCTGACTATCATTTATATTTTATTTATAGTTTTACATTTTTATTCCATTGCAAATTAATGTAAAATTTAACATACAATTGGAGCAATGTCATACAAAGAGAACATTATATGTGTGCATGAAGTAGGTGACACCGGTAACACCTGATGCCTGTCTCCATGTTGTTATCTTTACAAATTTTTATAGGTTAATTTTAATATTTATCAAACTAATTAACATCTCGAGTTTGTCTTATATTTTGAATAGCTATGTATATAAAAATAGCACAAATTACAATTGGTGTGGAAATAAGTATAAGGGCATTATTCAAAAAGTACAGAATGAGTCTAGGGGAGTCAGTATGTAAAATACCTGGGTGGTAATGTTATATATGGTTAATTCTACAATCAGAATAGAAATAGAAGTAAAATATGAATATTTCAATATGATACTACTATAGTGAGATTATAGCTATACCAGTTACAGATTGGCAAGTTTTAATTATTTATAGAATCACAAGTTTCTATGGCTAACGGTGGCAAATAGCTGGAATCTAATGCCACTCAATTAAATGAATCAAATAAAAAAATAAAACAAAAAAATATGTGTAATAGAAAAAAAGGCAAGACTTTGTAATATAGATGTAGTAGCTATGTTCCAATTTTGCTGGGACAGTATTGGGGAAATTATATTTAATAGAAGTTAATATACCTAATGAATCATATCTATCATGCAGTAATTCTCTGACTTTTTTTTATATATTTCTTGGTCAAAAAGTTTATACTTTAGGTTAAAAGCATCCTCCCTTCTTCCATTTATTTATTTTTTTCTATTTTAGGCAAATTTCACAATCTTTATTGTCATTTTATAGCTTTACAGGTTTATGAAGAAGGAAAATAAATTGGTGTCCCGATAACTGAAATTATTTTTATTACTATATATATATATATTTTTTCTTCTTGGCAAAAAACATGGAAACTGTATCCCTCTCCTTTTTTGTCTGATAGGTCATTGTATTTTTCAAGGGGGGGTGGGTCTTAGCTATATTATCAGTTATAAAAGCTATAGTATACTATATATTATAGATCTAAATCTGTATAAATAGCTGAATGCATTAAATACTGCACAAGATGACTGTGAATACTTAATATATTAATACTGATCTATTACCATTTGTTGACAATTGGGAATCAAACTATTTTTAAGGCAGTAGTGATGCTACATATATATAGATAGGTAGATAGATAGATAGATAGATAGATAGATAGATAGATAGATAGATAGATAGAGCCATAGTAGTGATATTAAAATTTTTGCAATTTTGGTAGTGGGATTGGTATTTTATTATGTTTGCAGTGATATTGGCATTTATTTGCCGGCAGTACTTTAGTGAATTTAACAAGCAAACATGGGGCATATTGCCAACTTGTTTATTGCAACTTGGGGCAAATGACTATGGCAGTGTTGAGGTCTTATAAGTATTATATGAGTGCTCAGGTATAGTGTGATATTTATTTTGGCAATTGCACAACCCTTAACAAAACAGGCTACAACATTTTATTGTTAATACTCCATTCAGTATCAAACCTTTCAAAAACTCTGCATGGAGCTGAATAGTTGTGGAAAGTTACATTTTTGTGACTGTTTAGATGAACAACTTAAGAATTACATCACGGAAACTCTAATCCTTGGAAACAGCAAATATGTTGAAAATAATTTTAACATTGAATTACTTTAGGAACCAGTGGCCACGGTTTTATTGTGTCTATGGATAAGGGTTATTAATTATCATTGTGATTAAAGTATCAGCTTTTTGGTCGGAGTACAATTAGAAGTACAATTTATTAATGAACACATGACATTATATATATATATATATATATATATATATATATATATACACACACACACACACACAGTATGTATACATATACATACAGTTTATATATACACTCAATAAATATATGATTTGTTTTATTTTATTTTTGTCACCAATGAATTTGCACATTTACTTTTTTTGGAATTTTTTTTCAACCTCTCTTGTATGTTCATATTGCTCGAAAAAGAATTATCTGAATAAAGGAAACAACAGAAACAGTCTGGACAGTCAATAAATTATTTTTACATTGGATGCTCTCATAAAACAAAAATATAAGTTACAAGGTAGAAGAGGTAGAAGAGAGAAGGCTTATATACAATATGTATTTGGGATCTCAAATGCTGCAAGATTTCTATACAGAAAACTTGTATTTCTTTCTATATACCCATGTCTTTATATCTATTTGCTAGCTATCTATCAGTCTATTATCTATTTTTGCTTATATATTCATTCATATAGCTGAACATATTCCACATATTCCCATATTCTCACAATCCAATTTCCCAATCTGCCACACCCACTAGGGCTGATTTCATAGGACGTCAATTAAGCTACCTATATGACTATATCTATAAATCTCTATATTATCTATCTAATATCTATCTGCTTTATCTGTATATTATATATCTATCTAATATATATGTGTCTAGACAGGCAAAAAGGCAGCACTCTCCAAAAGTACAAAAACAAAGTTCTTTTTATTCACCCAAAATTGTTTCAAAGTTTCATCTCAGCAACAGAGCCTTTTCAAGCCCGTTCTACTTATTGGATCTCTGAGTCGTATTTCCTAAGTACTTGAACCTCTGTTTATCCTTGTTTCTTTTTACTCAGTGCTGCTATTTTTGTATTATTATCTGTCTCTATATTATCTAATATCTTTTTTTCTTATATCTATCTTATATCTATCTACCTATCTATCTAATAGCTATGTATATGCTTTATCTCTTTATTATCTATCTAATATCTATTTTTCTCATATCTATCTATCTATCTATCTATCTATCTATCTATCTATCTATCTATCTAATATATATTTGCCTGTTTTATATCTATATTATCTATCTAATATCTATCTTCTATTTATCTTCTATCTATCTATCTATCTATCTATCTATCTATCTATCTATCTTCTATCTACCTATCTAATATCTATCTAACTGCTTTATGTCTATATTATCTATTTAAAGTATATCTATCTTATATCTATCTATCTAATACCTATTTATCGGCTTTATCTCTATATATCCAATATCAATCCATCATATGTCTATCTAACGTATATATCTGTTTTTCTGCTTTATCTTTATATTATCTATCTAATATATCTCTATCTTATATTGATTATCTATCTGTCTATCTATATTGGTCATCTCAGCTTTACGTCTGTATTATCTATCTATATTGTATCTATCTAATATCTATCTATCAATCATATATCCATCTGCCTTTTTAACAGTCAGCAACCTTCCGAATTCAGGGTGCGGTTTAGTACAGGAAAGTAATTCTGTCAGCCTCATGACTCTCATGTGACAACTTTGCTGGAAAAAGTGAATCTCCAGCACGAACACACTGTAAAGTGTCCTGCGTGCTGGATTTTGCCACTTGTTTGAATCACATCCCTAGGGGTATAACCTTTTTAATCCTCTTTAGTTAATGTATTGGTGATCTTTACTTAGGCAAAATAAACAGAGCAGCTCCCAACAAAGGAAGGTCAGACTTCCTCAGTTACTCTCTGACCTCTGGGTCATGGCCTTTGTTCACTTCTCAATGGGAGCTGCTCTCAAAGGGGCATCACAAAATAGAGAACTAATTTAGGCACGTGCATTGAAAGAATCACTGGGTATCACATTAAATTAAGCTGAACTTTTTTCCTATAGGAGTAAAAAAATAATTTGCCTGTTATATGTTAGGGTCCAGTATTGTCTATTATACTGACAGCTAAATGGTAAATCTAGAGAAAAAGCAATGATTACTAGATGCACACTGTTGTATTGTATATACTAGGCCTCAATCACACTAATTCTTTCTGTACTTTGTTACACATCTTTTGTAAAGTACATAAAGGTTCTGTCACCGCATTCCATTCATTTCTAAGTGATTCAGTAGATGCTAATTTTGGCATCTGCTGCAATTCAAAAACCCTGTATTAAACATTCTGAGGGGAAAATATGAAAAAAATGGAAAATAAAATGAAAAAAAAAATGCTTTTAAATTATGGTTTACTGACAACCAAACTTTGAATATCTATTCATCAATCCAATTTAATCAATATCCACTAATTTATACAGTGGGAAAATGTATCTACCGAGATGTTTTTTTTAAATTAAAGTATAATTTGTTTTGTATCTAAGGATCTATGTATTAAAAAATATGAAACAAAAGTTTGAAGCCCCAACTCATAAACTCTAGAGCTAACAACCAATTCCAACATCCTTCTAAGACATGGCAGCAGACTATATGTTAAGATTCTGTTAAATTTATCCAATATACTTTTTTATGATCATTTAGATGTTTAATAATCTTACACCTGTCAATGCCAGATTAAAAGAATTTATAATACCTTACTTGTCATCCATATGGTACATTTTATGTAGCAACAGTATCAACATTACTATCCTTGTTGTATAATTCAGCATATGCTTTTGTCAAGGTTAAATGACTAAATAAATTTGTAGCTTTCATACACAAAAAAATCCTCCCCTGCATTTCCAAGATAGAAACTGTTGAGAAGGCCAAGTTACGAATATTATCATAGTTAGAGCTATACATTTTTAGTTTTATTCTTTAGATGCTACAAAATGCTTAAAATGGCCACATTTTAAGGTCTGCATTAAAGTCGCAGCACCTGGTCCCCTGTGGGTCTACTGAACCGAACCTCGATCAGCATAAAACCTTATAGTGAACTGACTTCAGTTTAGTAGTACCAGTGAGCGAGAGGGTCAAGTGTTCTGGCCATAATACAGAAGCAAAATCACAGACTTACTGTATAAGAGCTGTGCAGAAGCATTGTTTTCTCCTTTTATTACTTATTATTAATGTTATGCCAGTCAAAATGAGATTTCATAGCTTTCATAGATTTTATCTCTTGTGAGAAGAATTTTAAAAAGTTGAGTTACAAACATAAATTAAACTTTCTCACTATAGCTAAAGGTAGATATGTCAGTAGTGTATAAGATGATCCTTGAATCACCCCGATATTTAATTAACTGATTAATAATTTCATAAATAAGTCTTTCCTATAGAATTACAAAAGTAACGCAGAATTTCTAGACATGCCCAAAAAAAAATTACACTAAACACAAAAAAATTTCAATCATTCATGTATATACTGTATGTAAATGTACTCAGTGTAGACACACCGAAGACATTTCAGGTGCTCAACTATCTACAAGACGAGACCTTGGAAGACAAAAACTAATTTAAAGACCCATGCCAATCTGAATCCACTAATAGGGTTTTGATGCAGACAAGTTCCTTCAGTGATCCTGGAGAAGTGTGACAGTTATTGGAATGAACACGAGTCATGACACATCCTGCTGTAGATGGTCATGGCCAGTAATATGGTTTTGCCGTTGGGAGACGGAAATGAGGTATCAGCAGGAAAAGGATGATGGTGGAAGTAAACCAAGTAAACAGGAGAGAAGCTTCAAACAAAGACTTTTTTTCTCCTCATTCACTTTTCATTAGTGCATTGCGCAAAGGAACACCGATGACATTCACAAAATGGAAACCGTAATAATCAATCGACAGAAGAAATTACTATTTTTGGCGATTTTAGAATCAAATATTAACAACACACCCACCATATATTTTTTTATAACCTCATAAAGACACTGTCAACTTTTTTTAGTTGCACTTGGATTATATATATATATATATATATATATATATATATACACATATACACACACACACACTACTATATATAATACTATTGTCCTATATTTCTCCATTTTTAATTCCACGTTGTAAGCAGCCATTTTATTGTCCTGTGTATTTTGCTCACCATCGACTGTAATACCCAAGAACAATCCTCATGATAATTCTTGAGTATTTGCCTTGCTTGGCTGGTCCCAAAGCAGCTGTGTACGGAATATTTTTTATATATAGACCTAAGAGCAGAAAAAAATGGAAATAAAATATATATTGTGCATTATAAAGCTGCATTATCACAGACAAATGACTATTCCCAGAAGATATTCAGGACACAAAATCTTAGATTTCTTATTTTTAAATTAGGGAGAGTCCTTTTATTTAAATTCATTGATATTTTTTCTTGTTGCTTAGAGGCTCCCTCCATAATTAGGCATTTGAAGGCCTAGTATGTCAACTGGACTTCATAGGTTTCCACAGGAATAGCCAAATGTTTAAGGTCCCAATGCTACCTACAACTCTCACATTTATCAGAATTCTGTAACTAAATGTAATCAAAAGATGGTCATACAGCCTGAATTTTCTCCTTAGACCACCTGTCTTACAATCTTGAGGTCTACTTATGAGTGAACTCAAATAATCAAGAGGTATATATGATTTGGGCCAGGTGCCATTCAAGAAGGCCTAGCCCTGGTCAGAAACCATACCCTTATTTCACGATGAGCTTGTTCAGGATATTCATATGTGAGTTCCTTTTGTACTTATTTTTTCCTGTCTGAATGTCTGTATGGAAGTTCCTTTGAAGTGGTCTAGACCAGTTTTCCGAGAACTGTAACACAATTTCATGTTCGTACCCAAAAATAATGGCTTTGTCCTTTACACTGCTACAAAAAAAAGGAATAACAATATTCTGGCCAAAGCTTTGAGATGTAGTCTCAAAAAGATACTTATAAATAGACACTGGTCCAACAACATAGTAAAGTAATATACCATGAAGTTAGCCTATATAGATATGTATATGTAATTATATATGTATGTATATTCCGACCATTTCACAGTTATCAATTTTTATGTTGCAGCCATAAAATAATGAAAAATTAATTAAAAAGAATAAGTTGTCCCCGCCAAGCTGCACTCAATGCTCCATACTGAGAAAGTAAGACAGAATTTTAGAAATGTTTGCTAATTTATTCTATGTTCTGTATTCAGTGTTCTTTTCATGAAATTATGTACCCTTTTTTTCTCCAAACATACCTTTGCTCATTGTGGGCAAAGAGTTCTATTTTAACCTCATCGGTCCACAGGACTTGTTTCCAAAATGCATGAGGCTTCTTTAGATATTCCTTTGCAAACTTCTGAAACAGAATTTTGTGGTGAGGATGCAGGAGAGGTTTTCTTCCATGAAGACCATATTTGTGTAGGCATCGGTGAACAGTAGAACAATGTACCACAACTCCAGATTCTGCAAATCTTCCCGAAGGTCTTTTGTAGTCAGTTGGAGGTTCTGATTTGCCTTTCTAGCAATCCTACGAACAGCTGTCTGTGAATTTCTTCTCGGTCTTCCAGACCTTCTCTTGATGTCCACTGTTCCTGTTAATTGCCATTTCTTAATAACATTTTGAATTGAGGAAATGACATCCTGAAAATGTTTTGCTATCTTCTCTTGCTTTTTGGGCCTCAGTTATTTTCATTGCTGCAGTTTTTGGGACAAGGTTAGAGGAGTCTGAGTATTTATAAAGCTTTGAAATTTGCATTGCCTGGCCTTTCCTAACAATGATTGTGAACAAGCCTTAACCCTTAAGAGGCCATTTAAGGTCTGAAACCTTGGTTCAACGTATCTGAGTGCTCTGAGTTCCCATTTTCCACTCCAAAATTGTACAAAACCAAAACAATCAACTAATATTGCTTGAAATGTTCAAAAGTGATCAGGCTTGCCCAAACTTTTGCATGTCACTGTAAGTATTCAGACCTTTTTCTATGACACTGGAAATTTACAACTGGGGGCCTCCCATTTATTTTGGTTATTTTTTGAGATGTTTCTACACCTTGATTCAAGTTCACCTGCAGCAAATTTAGTTGATTGGACATGATTTTGAAATACACGCCCCTGTCTATACGAGATCTCCCATCTGACAATGCAAATCAGAGCAATTGTAGAGGATCCAGCACAGTTGAATAAAATTCAAGAGCCTTTATTAGAAAATGTTTTTTAGTTATGACTAAGGATGTGATATCATCCGAAACGCGTCAAAACAGCTAAATGGAGTGTTGTATGTCCATTTGTGTATCTGGCTTTTTCTAATAAAGGCTCTTGAATTTTATTCAACTGTGCTGGATCCTCTATAATTGCTCTAAGCTGGTTTTGGTCTGAACCTGTCCGTGCACGGTAGTGCTTTGCCAAGGGTGAGCTGGAGGCGCTTTTCTCTTCCCTGTAATGCAAATCAGAGCAAAAGCCAAGCCATGAGGAGGAAAAAAAATGCCCATAGAGCTCAGAGACAAGATTGTGTGCAGGTATGGATTTGGAGAAGGGTAGAAAAAAATTCTCCTGCACTGAAAGCTCCCTAGAGCACAGTGGCCTCCATAATTTTAAATGGAATCTTTGTAACTGGAGCTGGCGACCCCACCAAACTAAGTAATCAGGGGAGAGGGCCTTGGTAAGAGAGGCTAACAAGAATCCAATGGTCACTCTGCCTGAGCTCCAAAGATCCATTGTGTAGATGGGAGAAACTTCCAGAAAGTCAACCATCACTGCAGCATTCTACCAATCTGGATTTCTGGATTATATAGCAGAGTGGCCAGAAAGAAGTCTCTCCTGAGTAAAAAAATAAATAAAATAAAATAAAATAAAAATATATATATATATATATATATATCCAAACGTAGAGAAAGGCAGCACCCCGGAGTGCTGCCTTTCTCTACGTTTGGCTATTTTTGGAATCCCTGTCCAGATTCTACAAGGGTATTGTGGGCACCACCACTGTGTGCTGCTTCTATTTCCCTTTAATATATATATATATATATATATATATATATATATATATATATATACAGGGTGGGCCATTTATATGGATATACCTAAATAAAATGGGAATGGTTGGTGATATTAACTTCCTGTTTGTGGCACATTAGTATATGAGAGGGGGAAAACTTTTCAAGATGGGTGGTGACCATGGCGGCCATTTTGAAGTTAGCCATTTTGGATCCAACTTTAGTTTTTTCAATGGGAAGAGGGTCAGGTGACACATCAAACTTATTCAGAATTTCACAAGGAAAACAATGGTGTGCTTGGTTTTAATGTAACTTTATTCTTTCATGAGTTATTTACAAGTTTCTAACCACTGATAAAATGTGTTCAAAGTGCTGCCCATTGTGTTGGATTGTCAATGCAACCCTCTTCTCCCACTCTTCACACACTGATAGCAACACCGCAGAAGAAATGCTAGCACAGGCTTCCAGTATTCGTAGTTTCAGGTGCTGCACATCTCGTATCTTCACAGCATAGACAATTGCCTTCAGATGACCCCAAAGATAAAAATCTAAGGGGGTCAGATTGGGAGACCTTGGGGGCCATTTAACTGCTACATAATGATGTGTTTCACTCTTTATGCACTGAAGCTGGCACGTTCCCTGAGTTTTTCCAGCAAGATTGTGCACCACCACATTATGGGTGTCAGGTCGAGCATTCCTAGATGAACAGTTTCCTGGAAAGTGGATTGGTCACCGTGGGCCAGTTGAATGACGCCCAAGGTCTCCCGATCTGACCCCCTTAGACTTTTATCTTTGGGGTCATCTGAAGGCAATTGTCTATGCTGTGAAGATACGAGATGTGCAGCACCTGAAACTATGGATACTGGAAGCCTGTACTGGAGAAGAGGGTTGCATTGATAATCCAACACAATGGGCAGCACTTTGAACACATTTTATAAGTGATCAGAAACTTGTAAATAACTCATGAAAGAATAAAGTTACATTAAAACGAAGCACACTATTGTTTTTCTTGTGAAATTCTCAATAAGTTTGATGTGTCACATGACCCTCTTCCCAGTGCAAAAAACTAAAGTTGGATCCAAAATGGCCAAATTCAAAATGGCCACCATGGTCACCACCCATCTTGAAAAGTTTCCCCCTCCCATATACTAATGTGCCATAAACACAAAGTTAATATCACCAACCATTCCCATTTTATTTAGGTGTATCCATATAAATGGCCCACCCTGTATATAGTACCTAAAGGACTCTGTTGACTGTGAGTAACAAGATTCTCTGATCTGAGGAAACCAAGATTTAACTTTTTGGCCTCCACAAGAGACATGTAATCACTGAAGCAGCTGTCTGACAGAAGAGGATCAGGTGACCATGCCCATGCTGGGGAAGACGAAAACAAACCCAGGCTGAAAGATGGAGATGTGGAAGTCAGTGTGGAGGACCTTTAAGTTCTATTAAAGGGTTATTCTCATTTTAGACAATGGGGGCATATCGCTAGGATATGCCCCCATTGTCTTATAGGTGCGGGTCCCACCGCTGGGACCCGCACCTATATCGAGAACGGAGCCCCCGAAGTGAATGAGGGCGCACTGCGCATGCGCAGCCGCCCTCCATTCATTTCTATGGGGCCGCCGAAAATAGCCGAGCAAGCTGGCTCGGCTACTTCCGTCGGCTCCATAGAAATGAATGGGAGCCGACCGCGCATGCACGGCCCGGCTCCCATTCATTCCTATGAGCGGCGCGGGGAGCTGCGCCTGGTGGTGGCCGGACCCCCGGAAACCTGGGGTCCTCCAGGCGCAGCGCTCCCCGCTCCGTTCTGGCTATAGGTGCGGGTCCCAGCGGTGGGACCCGCACCTATAAGACAATGGGGGCATATCCTAGCGATATGCCCCCATTGTCTAAGATGAGAATACCCCTTTAAGGCATTTAGTCAGCTGACTATCTTCTGTGGTAATAGGTGCCTCCATGTTGAATGGAAAACTGGATTCCTTTGCAGAAAAGCAATTATCAATCATAGTTCATTTTTACTGAACTCTGTAAAAGGAATGGGAACTGGAACTCCTGATTCTGAGGAACCCACTCTACTGGACAAAAACACAAAAAGTTTACCACTGAAATCCTTGATAGGTTCATTTCCATGTGTTGTAGTAGAGGCCAGGCAAAGCGTTATAGTATGGAAATTAAATTATGGCTACTCACTGTTGAAATTGTTCCATCTTTCTATATTATAAATGGTTTAAAACAGATCAAAAGGGATGACCAGGGTTAAGGTGACCAGCGGAAACCAGCCAAGTGATGGACAATCAGTAGCTCCAAGAACACTTGGCCAATATTTGACCAAAAATAGGTGAACATCCTCAGATTCAAAAAGGTAAAAACCCATGTAGCATGCCCTTTTATGATGACAAGGCAGAAATTGGCTGTTTGTAACGTGGGTTGCAGACAAAAATATCCAACATGGAGGTTAATTTTAGTCAGCAATGTCCTGAAAGAAACTACCAGTTGGGAAATTTAGGAAGCTAATAAAATATATCTGTAATACTATTTAGCCATAATCAACTTTTTCTCGTGCATGACATCAAGCCTTTGCTGGTTGGCGCTGAATTATTCTCGGTGCATATTAAAATATATAAATTTAACATAAATATAACATTAAATGCCCCCCATATAAAATACCCCTTCTTTGTGGCCTTAGTAGATGCCTCCATAGCGCCACCCAATATTGTGCCAGTAAAAAGTACCCCTACAATGCCCCCTAATAATGTGCCAGTAAGAAGTGCCCCCATAGACCCACAATAACGTGCCAGTAAGAAGTGCTCCCATAGAGGCCCCCACAGTGCCCCCAATAATGTACCAGTAAGAAGTGCCCCCATAGATGTCCCCACGGTGCCCCCAATAATGTACAAATAAGAGGTGCCCCCATAGATGCCCCCAAATAGTGTGCCAGTAAGAATTGCCCCCACAGATGCTCCCAATCATGTGCCAGTTAGAAGTGCCCCCCAGTACCCCCACATCATTCCTCTGCTGTATTGTACCGAAAAAAAAATAAACACTTATACTTACCTCACCCTCCCCTGCCCCACCGCAGCACAGGCATCTGTATAGCTGTCCTGAGGATGGCGATACAGATGACTATGGAGATGAGCACGTCCACAATGGCCCGGCAAACATTAATACCGGGCCTAGTCCTGGGCGGCGGACCGGTGGTTGGGGACCACTGTACTAATATATGTATTTTGCGGACCTGTGTGCTTTCTGCAGCTATTTATCCGTTCTGCAAAAGATCGAACATGTCCTATACTTGTCTGCAACGCAGAGAAGTCAATGGGTCCATAATAATAATGGATGCAATGCGGACACCACACGTATTTCTCGGACCGCAAAATATATATGGTCGTGTGAATGCACCCTAAAACTAACTGATGGAGGCTCAAGCAGTGTGATATGTTTTAATGAGCTTATTGTTGAGGGATCCCTTTATCAAAAATGAATTGTCCAAAGCAGAGAATCCCTTTAAGCATCTTTTTACTATCCCATAAGGAACTTTTACCATAGAACCCATAAGAATACATTTATATACAGGTTTCTTGTGCAGAGCTTGTGCATCTCTGGCATTATGCTTGTCTGAGATTGATGATTATGAGTAAAATAGATATGACGAGCTCTGCCAATTCCTTTTCCCAAGTAATGTGCTGTGGTTATTCTCTAGTCCCATAAAATAAATCCTTAATTTATTGCAGAGGTTGAGACTAGAGATGAGAGAATTGATTCATAAGAGTCAATTCATCTCATGAAGCAGAGTTCTTAACCTGTCAAAGGGTGTTCCCAAAGCTGAGGATACTCCCCCTACTGCTTGATTGGCAGGGCTGGACATTTTGCCAGCCCTGACAATCTTGCACCTGTGCCACTGCTACAAGTCCGCTACTGGAGCAACGACTTTTTACGCACCACTACCTGGAAGTGCAGTGACACACGTGCAGTCGCCGCTCCTATAGCGGAAGAAGAGCCTCTGTGCTTGCATCAGTAACCGGAGCAGCAGCACAGGAGTGATATGTGAACTGTTTAACTCTTCACTTTAATAGGTATTTTTTAGAGCAGAACAAAAATGTTTTTTATTTGTTTGGGACCTAAAATGATGACTTACCTATCCTCCAGAAATGTGGCCCTGCTTTTTCAAGGCCGGTGTGTGCTACTCCGGCCTTGACAAGACCTACACTTCTGGAGGAGGCATGTAATTTATGACAAGGTGCAGTCTTAAATTACCTTCTTCCTCCGACTCTCCAATCATTATTTAAACCAGTTTCGGGCAGAAATAATGATGAATTAGCTGGGGATGGTGGCCTCGACTTTGCTCTGCCCTCAACACACCTCCTTTTCGTAGACTTGGTGAAAGCAGCTTACAATGCAGATTGCGACTTTTAGTCGAATTATGGGATAAAATATGGTGCACACATTGTAAATTTGCTGCAGCTATATTACTCTTTTAGTGTAGGATTACCCTGAGCTGTTCCAACTTCTGTCACACAGTTGTCTTCCTTAAAGGGGTTATCCCACAAAATGTATAATTATGCAATGAATAGGACATTCCATATGAAGTGTATTTGAGGTGAGACACTCATGTTGGACGAGAGGGCCTGGCTCAGTCTTCGTTCTATTCCATCTCAAAATTGTTCAGTGTGGTTGTGGTTGGGGCTCATGTGCGTTAACCATGCGTTAATGGGCCTTGCTTTGTTCACTGGGACATACTCATGATGAAAAGGAAAAGGACCTTCCCCAAACTATTCTCACAAGGTTAGACGCATACAGTTGTCTAAAATGTCAAGGTATGCTGAAGCCTTAAAGTGGTTTTCCGAGAGATTTTTTTTTTTACTCATGACCTATCCTCTGTATAGGTCACCCGTATCTGATCGGTGGGGGTCCCCACTGATCAGCTGATTTGAGATGGCAACGGTGCTCCTGTGAGCACCGTGGCCTTCTTGCAGCTTACCAAGAACAGCGCAGCACATTGTATAGCAACTGTGCTTGGTATCACAGCTCAGCTCCATTCACTTCAATGAAGCTTAGCTGCTCCTAGGCCATGTGACATTAGGTCACCTGGCCTAGGCAAAGCTAGAGAAAGTTGGGCTGCTACTGTGAGTCCACTGTCTTCTCATTCAGGTGATCGGCAGAGGCCCTGAGTGTCAGACCCCCACTCATCAGATAATGGGGAAAACCTCTTAAAGGTTTCCTTTCACTAGAACTAAGGGGCCAAGGCCAACCCCTGAAAAATAACCTTATTATCCCTCCTTCTCAAAACTTTATAGCTGGAACAATTCAGTCAGGCAGGTAATGTTCCCCATCCCCTGGCATTCACCAAACCCAGACTCGTCCATCAGACTGCCAGACAGAGAAATATGATTCTTCACTCCAGAGAACATGTTTCCACTGCTCCAGAGTCTAGTGGTGGCGTGCTTTACACCACTCCATCTGAGGCTTGGCATTGTGCTTGGTGATACAAGACTTGCATGCAGCTGCTCAGCCAAGGAAACCCATGCCATGAAGCTTCCAGCATACAGTTTTGTGCTGATGTTAATGCCAGAGGACGTTTGAAGTCCTGCAGAGTCAGCTTCGTGTTGGTGACTTACGCACTGTACGTCTGAACACTCGGTGACCCCGCTCTGTAACTTTACGTGGTCTCCACTTCGTGGCTGACTTGCTGTGGTTCATAAATGTTTACACTTTGAAATAATACCAGTCACAGTTGATCGTGGAATATCTAGGAGGGAATAAATCGGGGCTGAATGAAACACCTGAATTTAGTGATTAAGAGGTGTGTCCCGATACTTTTGTCCTAATAGTGTATTTGCATGAATTTAAAAAGATAGATGAATGAAAGGTGTCTGGACTGCTTCTCTATGAGATTACTATAATGGCACTGAGAGGAGGAAGGAAGCAGGGAAACTACTGAGCATGTTAGCCCATCATTGAATACACGAAAAGGTGGAGAGCTACCAGAGAAGAAAATGTAGTGTACAATCTTACAATATTTGTATTACATGTAAATTGAAACAATACTTCATATGGAATGGGTAAAAACTCCTGCTGTCTCACACCAAAATTTTGTAAAAAGTCTGGAAGAGTGGAAGCTGTTTAATTGCAAAGAAAGGACCAACTCCATATTAATGCCTATAGAATTAGAATAGGATAAAAGCTCCTGTAGGTGCAAAGTATATGTGTCAAGATACTTTTGTCTATATAGTTCATATAGCTATACCTCTGTCTAGACACCATGGTGCTATTAATTCGTGGAATCACTGGGGCTTTGTGTGAGGCACTATTTTCTACTCCAGTGGTGGAAGAGGTTAGTAACAGTTGAACACCTGGGAGATGCAAATACTGGCCAAATATGACAAGCTGCTGCCTACCCACAGAAAGGGAAGAGTCCTCCAGATATGTGCTTAAAAAAAGATAAAAAAAAGGTGAAAATTAGGCTGAAGAGCAGATGTTTTTGCCCCGATATAGTTAAAATAACTGTTAATTACTCCAGATACATATTTTTTTGTGGGATAATTCTTTTAATACAGTGAATTTTTATGAGTCATCTAGCCACGCCCTTGACCAATAAGTCAGGGATTTCAGCATGCAATAGAGACAGCCATTTTCTAGAACACAGTATAAAAAAATTCTATATATGTGCCTCCATTTTTTTCCTTTCAAAATCTTTAATTTGACTCTACTATAACATTTTACATTCAAACAAATGATTACGGTAGTTATTTAGGAGGTAGGTGATTTTGTTGTGTATCCAAATTGTAATTCCACCGATGCAAACGAACAAGCTCACCACCATCAGAGGACTTCTTTATACAAGGAATGAAAAGAAAAAAAAAACCTTGTCAAAGGGAAGAGGAATGGAATAAAACATCCTTACATCTCTCATAGGGCTGAGAAAAGCTGCTAAAGTAGGTCAACAAGAATTTCTTTTGAAAGCCAACCATGAAATTTTAAAATTGGCAGCGTCGTTGCTGGTTTAAAAATGCCTTCCCCTTACAAAGAAGCTGATAAAACTGCGGCTCCGGTGCGGACAGACAAAAGAGGGTCCCCATAAAATGTTGTGGATACCCCAGTAAAAATTTGGCCATGTGCACCCATCTGCGGAAGCCTCGTAAATCTCTCCATCTCTGTTGTGTAATGTGTGAGAACACTTCTTAAATGACAGCACAATGTCTATAAGCTGGTATGGCCTTTTTATTACCTTATTGTGACATATGGCTTTAACCCCTTCAGAACCTTGAGATTTTCCATTTTTGCAATTTCATTTTTTACTCCCTGCCTTCCCGGAGCCATAACTTCTTCTTTTTTTGCATTCAGGTGAAGGGTTTTTTTTTTAAAGGGACAAGTTGCACTTGCAATACAATGTAGTGGAAAGTTGGAAAAAAATTCTAAATGGGTTGAAATTGGGGAAAAAAGAATTTAATTCTGCCATAGTTTTATGGGTTTCATTTTTATGGTGTTCCTTTTGCAGTAAAACTGACCTGTTAAAATCATTTTCTGGGCCAGCACAATTACACCAATACCACATACAAGTTTACTTACTGTTTTAATACTGAAAAAAAAAAATGTAAAAAAAAACTAAAAAAAATATTTTTTTCTTTGCATTGCCATTTTCTGACTCCCAAAGGTTTTTGTGGTTATGTCTACGGAGCTGTGTGAGAGGCTGTTTTTTGCAGGGCGATCTGTAGTTTTTAATGATACCATTGTGGGGTGTGTATGCCTTTACAATCACTTTTTATTCAATTTTTTGGGGGAGGTGAAGTGACAAAAAATTGTGAATCAGCCGTTTTTTTCCCTGCAATTGCATCTACTGTATGGGATAAATGTGTTTACAGTTTAATATTAAAAGCTTTTTGAGATGCAGTGGTGCAAAGATCTTTTTATTATGGGGAAAGGGGGGTGATTTGATTTGTCATTTTTCTTTCTTTCCTTGTTTACTTTTTTTTATGTCCCCTTAGGGCTCGCATCTCCAGTACACTACACTGAATTAACATTGCGGTGTATTGAAGATTCGCTATGTTCTTATGGGGCTTTGCAACCTGCAGGCCTCCACAAAAACTACAGATATAATAACCTTGATTTCTTCAGAGAGACCAGGACTACTACAGACAAGGAACATCTTCCCTGATCTCCATGCGGGGAAGCCGTTCTGGCCCTGTGAGAGCTATATTCCCAGGGAAAGCCACCTCAGATGACATGGTCACAACTGACCATGGCATCTATTGGATTAAAGACATTAACCCTGGGTGTCTGCCATGGCGCCCACTTTGCTCAGCAGCAGGTGCTATTTTTAAAGACGGACTTCCACCGTGAATGTAAGGCGGGGGTCTGGAAAGGGTTAATGAGACATTTTATCCTGTGCAGTTAAGATTATAAATGTATAGAAGAGTCACACTCTGCTGACCTTATTATTTTCTATATAAAATAAAATATTTTCTAAGAACATCAGGTCCACATACTTACATTTTGAATGTTTTTTCTCTCAAACTCCTTACACATCACCTTTAATTCTTCATATGACAATAGAGTCCACTTACATAATTTTTTAAATATTTTTTTACTTTTCAACTTTATTTGTTTCATCACTTTTCAGTTAAATAAGGAAGTAGGCCACACTAGAATATTTTTTTTTTTTACTTTAAAATGTGTTTCCTTGTTAGATTACTTCCAGGCTGTCAACAATTCTCAACTGCAGAAGGCAACACTTACATACAATTTTATGATTTTGTTAAAGTTTTTTTTTCTTTTTTTGCTTTCTTAGGCTTTTACACATTGATGCTACTTCATAATTGCTTAAGGCAACAGGCTACATTCGGTACTTTCCGCATCACCATTAATTAGTTGTCATGTGCAACAGGTTACACTCTTTTTTTCAGAACATTTTTACTTTTTTTATATTGTTTACATTATTTCTAAAAAATTTTGTACCAAATCTCCCCCTAGATATTAATATATAACACAACACAACATTTCAGCTATTTGACAGTGTATGCATATGTATGTATGTGATATATATACATATAAATATATATATATATATATATACACACACATATATATATATATATATATATATATATATATATATATATACACACAAATATTTTATATACACATCAACCCCATTTGTGTGCACTGTGAGAGGTACAATGGCTTGCTAGCTTTGAAACAAATTTACCCGCTAATGCAATCCAATGACAGCTTATGGGTTAATTGTACTGGAGACAGGTAGCGTTTGCCACGTATAAATGTGGTGCCAAACAGCCATAAACGAAAAAGAACAGACTTACACTGGAAAGCTTGCTAGGTAAAGTAGATGCATACCATTAGAAATGTTTGCCTGCTATTTGGAGCATTATTAAATTTGCCGATAAGTGATTAGCTGTGGTATGGTGTCACTATATCCAGTAATTATTCTTCGTACTGCCTCATTACAAGTCAGGAATTGATCACGAAGAAAGAATAACAGCAGAGGCTTATGTCAACTGCAGGTGGGTAGATAGGAGAGCACCTGAGAGCAACGCAGATGCAGCAGAATATGGTCCCGTCTATTGTTTGCATTACTTTTTATATCGTGTGGTTGGTACGTTCTTTATTGTTCTGTTTTGTCGTATCTGCATGCCGTCTATCTTGTTTTTATTAAGTATTGCATTTGATATTATTTGGAGGAGTAATACTGCAACATTGTGTAAGCAATACATATATTGCATCATATTCTGTAATATATTATATATCTCTATCTGTTGATTCTATAGATATAGTCTACAAACTGATCTATATCTATCTATATATATATATATATATATATATACACGTGTATATATATATATATATATATATATATATATATATATATATATCCCATTGGGGACAGCTTGATGCTAATGTCTGTAAAGCGATGCGTAATATGTCAGTGCTATACAAGTGCGTCAAATAAATAAATAAATATATATATATTTTTATATATATATATATACTATTTTAGATCTATCTACCTACCTATATATCGTCCATCTTCTATGTACCTGGGTATATATATTCTATCTAAATATCCATCTATAGTCTACCCCATCAATATATTTATATTTATATGCCTATATATGTATCTGTTTTCTTATTTTAAAGTACACTTTTTGTCTGCCAGGTTAGAAGCACTAACCAATACAGATATGTGTATCGAAGCATTGTGAGGCATTATCTCATTATTCTGGTTTTGATATAAAATCAGAGTTTTCTTGATCAGAATACTATGAACTTGCAAGTAATATCTACTCTTTCGTAAAAAAAATATATATATATATATATCAAACTATGCTGAATTATCAGCTTTTATATTTCCGGACTTTACAACTCAAATCCTTTTCAACACAGACCACATCCACAGTTTATTTCATCTCGATAGTAGAGGTTAAAGTCAATCTTTAAGTGGTTAATAACCTCGAGTATATACAACATTGTTTCTCAGAAAGACGGAAATTACAATACAAAAAATTACAAAAATTCAGGGTATCGATGCCCACTGTATGAAGTACACTGGCATTGTGCATGTGCGTTTTTTAAATAGAATTCATATATAGAGTATATATTCCCCCTCGTTTGTTCGCTGTATGTACCGGGTAAAACTTGGGAAACAAAATGTCGGACTTTAGAAAGCTATAAAATGGCGTCTGGATACTGACAATGCATGGAATAAAGCCAGATACCAAGGCAAATTTGTTTTATAAGGTATCTAGTTCATGTCTGTCTATGTTCTGACTATCTGACTATATGTCTATCTATCAATCTATCTATATCATGCTCATATATATCTATGTTCTACTATCTATCTATCTGGCATGCGCCCCCCCCCCCCTCTCTCTCTGTAATTATTGGCATTTGATCTTTATAATGTCTGAGTATTAATGGTGTACGTGACCTGTATTTTAGTAGAATAATCTATGACTGTCCAGCACATATTCTTCTATGCTGTAAGCATGGCTGTACCAGACACAGCTACACAAATGCTGAGAGATCCATGTGCTCGCTTTTACAGAATAGCCAAGTCACTGCACTCTGGCGAGAAAGGGGTTAACTATTAACCACTGTCATCAGTTCCACTTATTTGATCGTCTATTGTATTTAATGGCCATTTTCTACATGTTAGCTGTAAGAATATTTCAATTGTAGTTAGAAGCTCTTGGGATATTTTTTTAATTTGGATAGTCATGGTATGGTGTGGGAAATAAGTGAGATAGATAGATAGATAGATAGATAGATAGATAGATAGATAGATGATAAATTAAATGATATGCGATACGTGAATAGATAGATAGATAGACCGATAAATAGATAGATAGATAGATAGATAGATAGATAGATAGGAGGTAGATAGACTGATAGATAAATGATTGATAGATAGATACGATAAATGGATAGACCGATAGATAGACAGATAGACAGATAAATAGATTTGTGTGGAATAGATATAGATTCTACATATTTTAGGCTCTATTACATTCTATTACTGCATACTTTTACTTCTATATTATGCTTTTACCTCTATATTGTACCACACTGTATAGCTCAATAAAAGGTAACATATACGTTACTACCACGATATATAACGTATGTACAGAATTACATGTAGAAGCAGGTCAGTTGATTTTGGATGTTGGGAAGTTAACAGGTTAACATGTTGCTTACTAAGTTGTCTGCATGGTGTTCTACGTTTTGTACTGGAGTGAAATCAAATACACCCGGCTTCTGCTGCTTAAAATGTTTCCTCACTTTTTAACCCTTCCTTTATATATTACTATTACTTGGAGAAGTCATATGCATAATAGTCCCTTCATTGTATTAAAATGATATCTTTACAACTCGTGGCAAGATGGCAGCCATTATGGGCACATGGCAACAGACGAAAATTAGTTATGACAAGAATGTGTAACACAGAAAGTCCAGTAAGAAGAAGAAAAAACATGAAGGTGATATGTGACAGGAGGGGATGTACAGGGGGACATGTGCCTGAATTACTAAGTACAGGTGCCTGGATTACTAAAACCACCACTTTACATCTTTTCACTTACTGCAACTTCCTACACTTGACTGTGGCTTTACAGACAGGAGTCCATATATCACGACAAGGAAGAAAGGCTGAAGTCGTGCATGAAGACTGGAGCCTGTGTGTGCTGCTAGAAAGTGAAAGCAGCTTCCGAGGGTTGTAATCTGGCAGCAGCCAAAGCTTTACACCTATACAATCATGTACACTGAGCCCCCTGGTAATGCACTGCATACACACGTGTGCAAGCAACATAGGTAACATACATACCCATGTAAACATATTTGCGTATGATCTGTGCAAACCATGGATCCGGTTTGGGTTGCCATGTAGAAGCAGAGTAAAAGTCCTATCTATCTATCTATCTATCTATCTATCATGCCATGTAGAAGCAGAGTAAAAGTTCTATCTATCTATCTATCTATCTATCTATCTATCTATCTATCTATCTATCTATCTATCATGTATGTAGAAGCAGTAGAATCTATCTATCTATCTATCTATCTATCTATCTATCTATCTATCTATCTATCTATCATGCCATGTAGAAGCAGAGTAAAAGTTCTATCTATCTATCATATATCTATTATCTATCTAAATAGTCTCTCCATCTATTTAATATGTACCTATGCATCAATATATCTATCTATTTTTCTGTCAATCTATTTGACATCTATCTACGTAGCAATATATCATATATCTATCTACTTATCTTCATATCTGTCTAATATCAAATTATCTTCTATCTATCTATCTATCTATCTATCTAATAGATAGATAGATAGACTGCAAGGAGCAGTTGAAACGTTGCATATGTGCAAATAAAGATCCACTTTTTTCACTATCTGAAGACCGGAGTGCTGCCTCTCCCTTATCTTTGTATCTATCTATCTATCTATCTATCTATCTATCTATCTATCTATCTATCTATCCCTGCCATGTATAACTATTTATCTATCTGTTTATGTATTTCATATCTATCATATCTATCTCATATTAAAATCTGATTATCTATCCAACTATCTATCTATTCAACTATCTATCTATCTATATTTATTTCTCTATGTATTTAGAAATATAGACATAGATTAGTGACTCAGACCCTGTTATATGACTCAGTACTAAGAACTTCCATAGAAATTAATATAAAAACTAGGCAGCGTGCTCATTGGCTACCTGGCTCCTGGCCTCCATCCAGCCAATTGTATGTCAGATATAGAACAGCTCGCCAGTCTAATTTATGTTATACTGCATGTGCCCATACTAGTATATTCCCTCCTATATAAGCTACGGTATATTCATATTGCATAGTATATTTTGCTGTCCCTGACACAACCAATAATATAATGATAATAGTAATAAATTTTAACACATTATTTTTTTATATTATCTAAAATTACCGCCGCACTAGACGTCAGTCACTAATTCCACTAGATAACTATTAATACAATGCACAAAACAATAGTAAAAAAGGCCTAGGGTGTAACTTTAAATCGGGTACCTTTTTCCTGTGGTCTTACGTATCATGTAGGCCCTGTGACGGTGTAAACCACAATGTACACGTAATAATAATATAATAGACCTGCTACATACAAGCACAGGATCTGAGCTCCTTGCTGTAAGCTGAACACATTGAGCTATTTTGAAGTGATTACTCGCAGCGTCCCCCACATCCTGCCCACAAGGGAATGTGACTATTTTTAAGCCCTTAAATTTTTTTTCTTTGCTGCTGCCTTATATTGTATTCTGCCTTTTACATGTGTATCCATATAGATTATATATCTATTTATACAACTTAGCTTGTGGCTATCCTTCTACTTGTCTTATTTATATGCATTGCTATGTAGATAATACTGCATACTTAAGTGGTGATCCCACCATTATATTCGCGTGTATACATTTTATACTTAGTCACATATGAGCCTCTTGGATCAGTAAATAAATATATTTAAAAAAAAAAAAAAAAAAACTTAAAGAGGCAAATACTTGACCCACCAAACCTGTTCCTTCTTTTTCAGTACACAGCTACAGGCCCCATAAAGTTTAGTCAAGCCAATGCACGTATAATAGTCCCTCTCTAACTCCCGTCCTTTTTTTCCCTCCTTCAAATTTACCAATGAAGTTAAAAGTATATATTTTTTGATTACAGCAGGGAGAATTCAATTGGTTGAGAGAAATGGCGAGAGATGACGCAACGGGATACTTGGCCGGGTAGAAATGCTGATGTATGCCAAAGCAGACGTACCAAGAACTACTGTTGCTATGAGAGAATTAGCTGGTAGAGGTCTGATTGCCGCCCCCCCCCCCCCTCTCTCTCTCGGTTTTTTTGGCTTGTACCATCAAGACTGCAAACAGCTCACTGTAAAGAAGGGAAAGGAAGAGTCCGGCGGATGTTTTCATTAGAATGAATAGGAAAAAAATGGGGATACAGGTTAGTGAGAGAATTCAAGGCAAAGGCGTCTATACAGAGGGGGTGGGGGGTATGGAAAATGCGAGAGGTGCAGTTAGAACGCTTTGGACTAGACATACCAAAAGATCACAGCACATCAGGCAGTCATAATCAATCACCACTGCTCCTATTTTTGTTTTTTATTTTGTTTTTCTTTTTGACAAAGCATAAGAAAAGACCCCCACCTTGGTTTCTTTTTCAGTCAGTTATCCCTTCTGTGGATCTCGGTTAAGATTTGGCTTTAACTCCTTGATGTATTAAAAAAATAAAAAATAATGAAGTAAAAAAAAAGTATAAGAGAGAAAAGAACACAAAGAGAAAAAAAGATAGAAAGCGAAAAACCTGGGGAAAAGCTTGCAGGAATTTTTTTTTTGTCTTGCTTCTTCGGCAGAGAGAGAAAAAAAAAGTTTGTTCTGCTGAACTTAGTTGAGCTGCCTTTGGAACCGATGCCAAAAGAGGCAGGATGTTCTCCTTACAATAGCCGTACAGTGATCTGCCACAAATGGAAAAAGCCAAATGTTGGTCTTTGGGAAAGAAGGGAAAAAAAATTTCATACACTCGCACCCGCTCGCTCTCTTTGAGAAAGTGTAACATCTTTGCTGCAGGAGGAGGCAGTGCTTGCACAAGCGAAGGGTTAAGGAGCTGCTGGTCTTTTTGTGTCATTTTTTAATATCTGGTAGCGAGGAGGGTTCTCTTCTCACAGTCGCTCTCTGGTTTCCTCAAGTGTGTTTTTTTTAGTAGTAACTATCTCATTGGCTTTTTATAAACCGAGGGACGGAGGGGACGTTTATTTAAAAAAAAAATGTTCTGGGTAACCAGCAACGTGACATTTGGCATGATTTCTGCAGCTTGCTTGAGGTTATACAGGGGGAGGGAGGGCAGGCAAGGCTGCGTTATGAGTTCGCAGTAAAGAGAGGAGAGAAAATGGAGGGCAGACACTTTTCTCTCCTCCAGCATGGTGGATCTTCGGCAGAATCCTCTGGCATTTTGTCGTCTTTCTTTTGCAGCCTGATTTTTTTCCCTCCTGTAAGCACACTCAATCAAACTGCAATCATGGCAGCTGGGTTTTTTTCCAGCCCAGCAGTTGAGCTGTGTCGCCCAAGTGCTTATCAGCTTTTGACTCTGTGCCAAGATCATAGCTCGAAAAGAGCCAAGCAGCTTCGGCTCAGTTTTTGCAGATGGTTTTAAAGTGAAGGCAGGGGAGTTACTGTGGGACAGGAGAAAGAAAGAAGGGGGGCAGGGCACCCAGTCGAATAGAAAACCGAATAGGGGAAATCTACGTGTCAGCTGGGTGTTAACAGGGTGAGAGTTGCCCAAGGGAACTGGGGTGCCATTGTATGCTTACATACAGGTACACAAGTCATTGCATCTATCTATCTATCTATCTATCTATCTATCTATCTATCTATCTATCTATCTCTGTCTCATATCTAATCTATCTATCTAACATATATATCTCATATCTATCTATCTGTCTATCTATCTATCTGTCTATCTCTCATATTTCACTATCCTTGTCTGGCTATCTATCCACATCTATGTCCATGTGTTCATACACGTTTGTGTAACATATGTTACGTGCATATATGTATTAGTAAGTATTAGGGAATATTCAGATTTTAAAATCCGATCCGCATTTACTAGCGAATCCAAAGCTGAAATCTGTAGCTGACACTGGGCTTCCATTCTGGATCCTTAGTTTCATGTGCTGTGGATCCGCATAAGGATTTGCCTTGTGCAGAGCTAATCCATGAGGCTTTCTGTGCAAAACCTGAAAGAATAATCAGCCTCGAAATCCCAGACCCTAAGTGACAATACAGCAAATCAGTTCCTATAGAACAGTATGGGCCTGAGGTTATTTTAATTTTTTCCCCCCTCTGAAGGATGTAGTCAGTATATAAGGAAGCCAATACCTTCCAGGAGAAATGGCAGTATAATGTAAATCATCAAGTGAAATAATAAGGTACTGGCAATGTCAAAATGGATCCTGGAGAGGGGGCGGCAATGTATGGCAGTATTACACGGTGTGTGCCCATATGGTATATATACATACACCTGATCTGACACCTGGTGCTATAGTGGTGCACATGCACGGGGCTGGTGGTTTTTCCTCTTGCAGTTACATGCTAGCTTTGTATGGCTGCTTTGTGCCTCGATGGGATTGTACAGTAGTGAAGGCAGTGCTGGCTGTTGTCTGGGTTCATGCAGTATGTGTTTGTGAGGGTACGTGTGTTCACAACGAGCTTGCTCACGCAGGGCCGTGCCTCTGTTTCATCATCAGCCCTAACCCATCTCTTTCGCTAGCTCATGTACTCCTCCTCTTTCTAAAAGGCAGACTGCTCTAGTCACTTGCAAGGGGGAGATGGAAGTCTGCAAATAGCTACTGCTGCTGGTTGCATTCCTGCTGCAAGGGCCTCCCCTTCAGATGGCTTGTGCCAGGGCACAACTTTTCCAGTTGCAGCGAATAGGATAATTTTTTGCCTTGCTTTTCGTTTTAACCCTCCGCCTCATTTGCAGACTAATTTGTGCTTCTTTTGTTATTCGCAGCTTTACTTTTTTATCTTCCTTTTTTTCCTATTTATGATTGAAATTGATTTTTTTCCCTCCTCGGTGTAACAATGAGCCAGGCTGTGCCAATTTGCTGCCTGTACAGTCTATGGCTTCCCTCCCCCTTCATTTTCTTTTTTGCGCTTCGTGACGCATTTGCCCATCGAGCAAACAAAACGCCCTTTTCCGGGTTTTTTTTCCTTCTTACCCCCCCCATCAACCGCGAACCAACGCCACCTAACTAAAAGGATGGATAGTTCTGCTTCCTCTTTTAATCTGACAGTGGCTACAAAGGGAATACTGCTTTTTTTTTGTTTTTTTTTTCCCCCTGCTTTCCTTCTCTGACTATTTCAGTTTTTTTGGGTTTGGGAGGCATTTGCGTGTGCGTAGTAATGCACTGCCTGGGACAGGTGCCAGCTTAGAGACAAAAGAGAAAAAAAATAGGCGGCAAAGATGGAAAATGGCAGTAAACAACAACAATTTTTTTTCGAGAGAGAGTCCCATAATTGGCATGGCACATGCTGCTACCACTGCAGCCAAAGTGCCCGTATACATATATATATGTAGAATTTTTCACATAATTAAAGGCGTGAGCTAGCGTTAGGGGGCGTGGGTCATTTTTTTTTCTTTTTTACCTGCTGAATTATTCATAATTAAGTAGTGGAGCAGGACCATTAGCATGCACCAGATATGCTGTTTGTCTGTTTGCTAACATTCTTCATTCAAGACTTGTTAACTGCCAGACAAGCTTAACACGCTTCTCTCTGTCTCTTTCTCCCTCCCTGCTTCTCTGTCTTTCTTTGCCTTTCATGCCAGCCCTCTCAGCCTTCTGTCGTTGCTGGGTGCTGGTAGCCAAGGGGTAGTGGTGGCAGGAGGAACGCACGCTGCCGAGAATCTGAAGCTAGTTGCTAGGTAAGGACCGCCTTCCAGCCCTTACAGGCCTGCAAGCACTTGCAGAAACTGAGCTCTCAGTCTGCTCTTGTCTGCTTTCCACAGGAGCAAGGCTGCAAGGTGAACGCATTCGGGCATCTGTCCTGCCTTTCTTCTGCGGCTCGGAGGAGGCTTTCCACTTTCACATGGGTAAGAAGAATCTTTTTGCATACAGATACTTGACTCTGCATTTTCAGACTCAAAAATGTCTATAATTCTTGGCCACTTTAACACAAAGCAGCGAGGTTAACCTGCTTCTGAAAGGTTTGTATATGTCTCCCAGGGGGGGGGAGTTTTATTTTATAGCATTTTCACACCTTTATTTATAATTTTTAAGGGGGTTCATATTAATAGGATTTTAAGAATTGCAAAACAGCATAATGATCTCTTAAACATCCTGCTGTCTCCAGGACAGATAACATACAGTTAACATACTTTCATTTTCACACAGCAAATGGCCATAGAGGAATGGCATGTTAGGAGGGAGCTTCAGCTTACGCTGCTTGTAGACTTTCATGGCAGAGTCAATTATTCGCAGGGGGCTGCTGTGATTTTTTTTTTAATTTTTTTGTTTTTGTTTTAAGGTCATTTGTAGAATTCTGGTTGGCACATTGGGGAACCCTCACCGAATGAATGAGTGGTAGGAGTGGTGTTTTATTGTGCAGGGTCCTCACCAGTTCCTTGTTCGATTCCTTTTTATATGAAATAGTTGTGTCCGTTTTTGAATTATTATTATTCTTTTTTTACATCTTGACTATATATTGATAGTTCGTATGCAGTTTCGGCCTAGTCTTTTGCGGCTTATGCCTTTTACTGCTCATTTATCGAGATATGAAAAAGATAAAGCTTATGTATATACTAAATAGCGTGAGAGTGTATAGATCTTTATATTTAGTCTGCACTTGTCTACTGTAGTATTTTCTTTCATTTCCGAAAAAGTCAGGAGTTTCTCTTCTCCTTCTCTTTGAATTAGTACAAATTGTAATTATCGGGAGATAAAATTCTATTTTAAATTGAATTTTTACCTGTTAGTTCATCGGCAACATATATACTGTATATATACAAATGTGTGTGTAAATCTGTGTGTATATGTTATATATACACATATATACTTATATATATATATATATATATATATATATATATATATATATAATCTTTCTCTCTATATATATATACGGTAACTAAAGATATTCTATAACAGTATAAATACCAAATATAAAAGTGCACAAATGCCTTCCACCCCCCCCCTCCGAATTAGTATTTCCACATATAATATGGCCGTAGATTATTTTGGCGCCAAAAAATACCATGGTGTATGCCAATCACCGTGTATTATAACCTTCACATATGTATATACATATATGCTGCTCTGCTAGAAGTACACACAGTACATATTACAGTCAATAACATTGGGAAATATATCACGTCTTGTTATTTTTTATGATACACCCTATATGTTAAATTGATCCTTATACTAATTCTACACCCTCCTCTATCGACATGCAAAGCTTTCCCACTGTGGGCTTAATTATAGGGTAAAATTTGGGATAGTTTTCTACGTGTTGCGCAGAATGAATGAAATTAAAGTCATTTACAGACGAAAGTCATAGAACATTAGGAAAATCCAATGAGGACATAGGAAAACATGTCGATAAATGGGTTATTATCTGGGCCTTGTGGGCTGCTGTTTGATACAGCACGATGTACACGACTGACAGTATACTCAAGCTGCAGTCACTACAGACTTGCGGACGTCTGCATTGTTTTTGTGGTAGATTTTAACCTGTCATTTTTTTTGTTTTGTCCTCCATTGCCGCTCGTTTTGTTCTACTGATTTCTCCCTTCTGCTCATTTATTGTAAATGTGTGAGGCTGCAATTGTCATTAGGCGACTTATCATTGGGCTGATTAAAAAAAATATTAATTATGCAGTAAATTTCCATTCCAGATTTTTTATGCTGTCAATTTTAGAAATTACAGACTAACATTTCATTTCATTTCTTACTTTTGCATTTTTATCTCATTATTTTCCCATCATATTTTTGGTGAACTTTTTCAAAATGATTTAGGCCTTGACATCGTGTTTTCAAAAATGTGTAAATTAGTTAAAAATATAGACAGTTATAGATAGATATTAATAAAGCAAACCAGCTCAACTGATCATTGTAGCCAGATATTAATGAAGACATGTTGGCATATATCCAGAGTCCGCAGTGGATTAGGCTTTAGGATTTTATTGTATTTTCTTTTTCTCATTATTAATTCATTTTGCATTGTGTTATAGTTGCAATTTTTCCCCCAAATTATAATTTCCCTCTGCCGCTCTCTATAGCCTCCAAAAAAGGCAGAAAAAAAAATTAATGGTATTTTTTATTGTGCAGAAAGTAAAATACATAAGGTGTAAAAAAATATTGTAGTCAGTGTACTGGGAATAATGACAGTTTATGTCTTTAAGAAAGACAGTAGATCAAGAGGTGCATTTGTAAATGTACATTTCAATCGCTTTTGTAGGTATAAAGTAGGAGCTGACACCCCCTCGTTTTGCCTGGCAGCCATCTTTGTTTCAGCAAGGGACGTGTCACTCACTAATTCTTATAATATTATATAATAAAATGGATGAGGCTGCCCTGACTGTGAGAGGTAAGGGTTAATTAGCCACATAAAAACAAATGAAACACATAAAAATCGTATCTACAAGGTCACATTGAATTTGTGGGCTTCGTTGTGCTGTCAACAGGGGGTTAAAAATTGCAAACAACCCAATTAGCAGTTTTTATAGATATCTAGGAAGGCCTTTGTTTTCATGAAGGGTATCTGTATGGTAAGTTAGTGTATTCTCATACAAGCCAGAAAAGGTTTTCCATTAGGGTGGATGCAGTGGGCGGTGTATTCTGCGCTTACCTCTGTGCTGTTATAGGTGTCTTTTTAAGGGTAAGTATGAAGTGCCCAATATTTTTCTATAAAAGTCTTTTGTTACAGTATATGATGTGATTTGACAATCTCCTAGCATCAAGCAGATGTTTATAGGGATCAATCGATCGATGCAAATTTAGAAGTCATAGGCCTTCGTGAATGCAATCCATAAGCTGCATCATCGAATACAACACTGTTTTCTGGTAAAATATCTGTGGATTTCTATACGTAAAATTTTTCAAATCCAGACTGACGATTTCTCGAGTGACTTTTTTTTTTTTTAATGCTCCAGACGAAGTTATGTTTCATATTTCAGTTCTGTGCATATTTCAATGATCAAAAATAGCCTAGAATCGGACAGTAGGGTTAATATTTCATGTACAGGTGAATTCTAGAATGGAATACTTTCTATGGATATTCAGATTTTTATTAACTATAGGAAACTTGCCAGCCTGAGTGCGATCAAATGGATTATTAATCTTTTATTTTCTGTACTTTTCCTGCGTAAATATATTATATAGACATATGGTCTGATATCGCGTTCTTCAGTAATCTATACGAGCACCATTATTACTACAGTCCATTTCTCTCATACAACCTTATTTTATTACTATTATGTTACTATTATTATTTGGGGTTTTTGGCATTTAGAGAAACATTTTGCCTACAAGCATATTTTCATGATATATACTGTTCAGCATCACCCACTGTATAGAATGCATATCATTGACTGATATATTGTATATGACACCTATAGCCCATGTTTTGTAATGGCCAACTTAATAATAATATTTTTTTTTATATTAGACCATTTTACGTTGAGTCAGACGCCGTTAACCCCTCACAATCGTGAATTAGGAGGCATTTGTGACCACCTAAAAATTTCGACATACGTTTTTTTAAGCAAGTATGTGGCAAATGCAAGTCCAGCGAGGGTTAATCGATGGCTGCAGTGCACTGCACCTGTACACAAGCCGGACTGATTGGAATCAGCAAGCGCCCTCATGCCTGGCATTTTGCAGGGTATGGGTTAGCTGTGTCCTATGCTTGCTTAGCCCAAGTAGATTGACCCTGCTTGAAATGCTGGACTGTGGGAAACTCAGGGTGAAAGGAAGGGCAGGACTGGAGTCGAATGAACGGGAGCACAGGCTCAGAATGCTGCAAGGTGTAGGTCAGCTTTGTAGCATGTGTGGCGTAATGGCGCCATTATGCAGTATGCCCACTGCAGCGACTGCCTCTCTGCATGATGCCAGTGGGTATTGCTACAGACTCTCTTTTAGTTGGGTTATAGATGCAGCTGCACAAGATCTCATTTGTTCAGCTCATCTCTGCACATTTTAATGTGCTAATGTTTTATTCACAACACAATTACCATTAATCGTATTAAAATGTTCCAAAGAGGGTATTTGCAGCAGAAAGGGCTGGTAAGCAATACATGGCACCCTTCATCTCAGGTTAATAAAATCATCAAATAGGGCCTGATCGGGCACGGAACCCTGCATTTTATCTTTGTCTTATCAATATAATAGCAGATATTTATGTGGACATTTAGGGGGCGCTATCAGGGCACTCTGCCAAAATATATATATCTAAATACATGTAACGGGCGTCCAATGGAGGATCAAGGGTAAAACTGATAATGGTATTGAATTTGTAGTTTTAGAATCCTTGGCAGATTGCGTGGTGGCATGCCTGGCGCCGATAAATAGTAACCTTATACCAGCTTGGGAAATGATGGTGGCGCACCATACAGTCTGTATATTAATAAATGAGTGACTGCACTGAGCATGACTGGTGTCCCACCGAATTTCAGGTTGATTTCATGAAGTGTGCGTTTTAAAATATATACTTTGAGAACGAGACTCCAGTGAGCGTACATGTTGGGAAATGGTGGTCTTGTATGGCAAATTGGCAATTATTATAAATTGTTGTTTTCCGGTTTGCCCTGAAATCTAAACGATAACCTTGAGAGAGAAAGCAAAAGCAACCTGCCGTTCTTGTCATCCCTGTTGCAGGGTTAGAAGCATTGTCCGTTTCAGCACCCAATAGGCACTAAATGTATTATTTAAAATGTATAGGCCAAGTCCATCTGACTCAAGCAGTAGAGGCCTCCATTTATATATTTTTTTAATTATTTTGAGAATTTTTTTTTAATTTTAGCTTGAACTGATAAAAAAAAGGAGTACAAGCCGATATGAACTGATAGAGACTATAAAAATAACAAAGAGTTAACATTTCCAAAGATTCCACATTGACCAAGGATGTATTTCTATAAGTTTAATTATAAATTTAATTGGCCTCTCTTTTCTGATGGTAGCAGGGGCATTACCCATTTTTTGCGCAGTTTGCCTAATTTGTTTTTTATTAAAGTTTATTAAATATATTTTCAAACGGTGTTTATGGGGCATGAGGAAGACTGGAAATACATTGTTATCCATTCCTCTGCAGCATTCAAAATTAAAGGCCCGTGTGAACGGACCGTCCACTGCAGCTAAACCCCTTCTAAGCGGCGCAAAGAACATGTGGCTATTATAAGGATCATTGGCCCAGCTTCTGTCAAATGCAATGACACACACTGACCATGGCAAGAATGTCAATGATCCATGGGACATGAATATTTGGAGTGTCTCAGAAGCAGTCTGCTGCAGTGAACACACCATCGGTAAGGGCCCCTTAGGTGAGACCATCATCCAGTACATCAACATTGCTGCAACAAGAGTAATCAGAACCATCAGGGATAGAAGACCAATGTCCTTCACCTTCTGCATTTCCCATATTACCTTGTACAACTGAGCTAAAGTGTCAAGCTCATAGGTAGACCGCTCCAGGGGCATGCACAAAAATGGATAATGACTGATCAGTTAATGTTTCTTATTTTTTATGAGACTTATGAGGGCCAATTTCAGCCAGATGCCAGGACCCAATTGGCTTGAACAGCCCATGGAGATCTACAATAGATACTTGTGAAGTCAAAAATTGGATTAAACAATGGGCCCTATGTGCCCAAAGGCCCACAGCGAACTGGGGTTAACCCTGATCAGTTCTGTCTTGATCTTTTTATTATAGTTGAAATGTTTGGTGGCTACATATTCCCACTGCTTTGTTATGAGGACCTGGCAGATCTCCAGAAATGTCTCTTTTAATAAATACTTGTATTCCCCATGAAATAACTAACTTGGGACCTATTTTAACTCTTTCTGTGCCATTGCGCTTTTATTTCCTTAAAACAAAAAAATGTCAACTGGACATTACCATTCCTGTACGCCGTAGGGTGTGTGCTTACACAGTCTAACACTGCTAGTACTGATTGGACAGTATATAGAGACACACCCCATTGACAAGGGGAATAGTAATACCCAGATTTCAATTTATTCATACACTTCTAGGAGGAATAATAGAGGAAAGACGTGAAAGAGTTCTAAGACAAAGAGCTGAAAAGCTGATATTTTATGAGAATGCATGAACGTAGTAAACCAGACCTGTCATACGAATGTAGAGGTCCTGTTTAAAATGAAGCTAATGGGGTGATTTCTCTCTGCCACTAAAGGCGCTGTGGCACTGAACTCTGGGGACTAAGAACCTCTTGTATCTTTTAAGATGACAGCTACAGAATGCTTATAATATAGCTGCTACTCTTACATAGTCACATAGGTTGAAACAAGACATAGGGCTACCATCTTCAACCTTTCACTAAAGCTGGCCATACACTAGATAATTAAGATGGGCAAAAATGCTGATTTAGACCATTTTTCACTGACCATTGCCACTTTTTTTGAGACAAAGACAAGCATGACAGATGCATGCTGACTGTTGACAGATATCTGTCTGGATTTTTTAAGACATTTTAGGGTGCCATAGTTGAAAAGATGTTCCCGTCTAACGACAGGTCTGCATTTTATCCATGGAGGCTCAGACTAGGCCACAGATCAAGGCAGAAATCGATCAGTAATTTGTCATTTTAACTTATGGTATTGTCATCTAAACGACAACCTGCAGAAATCAACTTTGAATGTCAAGTCGTTCATAAAACAATGTGTTTAGTCCCTATTGTATGGCCAGCTTAAATGATAAAATAGGCAAAAGGGGGGGGGGGATGGGGCAGGTGGAACGCCGCAAATCATTAAGGGCTCCACAGTCACGCCTGGGCCAACAAGCGAACTGTCACACCTAGATGCAAGTAGAACCTTATTAACAACTTCTCTGGTTTCATGGAAAGTCAGAAAAATGTCTAAGTCAGCAAAAAGTAGAGAAAATGTCCTGAGGTATCTTACTCATGTTTCTCCACGTGCTCCCGAGTAATTGTAAAAGCCAGATGAGTTTTGCAGAGCAGAGCTTGAACTTTTGTCACTTATGTAAGAACGAACAAAGACTAGGGAATTTTTTTAATTTTCATTCTCGGTTTAGCATTCAGTCGAATGCTGAGAATCTAAACAAGATAGGGAACATGTTTCTCCTTTTTACTAATATGAAGCCAGGTTGATATCCGATCTTTTTTAAAAACTAACATAGGAATACTTTTCTATTCTGCTCTTCTGAGTTTTTATGAAGGCCCTATACTTAATTACCACTAGGGGATGAGCTAGCAATAGTCTGTAGTCTATATTCTACTTCTAGATATGAAATTGGTATTCCATAGTATAATGGTGGCCCTTGGTTTTATAAAATGGATCATGGTCCATGGATATTTTTGCTTCTTCTCTACCTTAAAGATGGTTACCTGGCTTAGAAATCCTGCTTTCAAATACCCCATTAGGGCATTCTGAGTGACAAGAGGGGAGTCGCTGGTTTGGGATGTTCATCCATCAAACAGCCTGAGCTAAGAAGGCCTACTAAAAGCTTCTCTCTTTCTGGAGGACCTGCCATGTCTGTGCTTTTCATGGATGGCATATTGCTTTCAATGAACACACTGTAATGATGCATCTCCCCTTGGTGGAGCTGTAGAGAAACTGAATTCGAAGCAGATAAAGTCTGATCACTCTGGGTGTCAGCAGGTGGTGAACCAAAAACAGGATTATAAAAAGCAAATGAGCCCTTCAAAAAAACTGAAGAGACTATCATTACAAAGTCAATAGTGAATTGCCATCATCCCACATAAAATTCTTTCTAGATCCAGGCACTACAGTTTTATGTAACTTATTACGATCCTCATACAGTATCTTTACTAAGTTCAACAAGTTTCTGTTTCTACTCTCTGTAAACCACTTCCCTCCGTATCATGGTAATAAACATGCAAGTTACAGTCATACCGTATTATCACATGAGTGGACACTTCCTCCGGCAACACACGATCCTCCCTTGTTGATGAAGGAACCTGCTTCTTCCATTTCATCTACCATTTCAATCTATCCTTCAAGCCATCTTTACCGCTCCATTTTACTTCAAGAGGCTGTCCCATAACTTGCATCCTTGTCATTCAATGGCCCCACAAAATCAACATAAAAAAGCTATGTTGTGCTGGGGGCCCCAAGGTAATCTATTACAGTGATCCCTCAAGCTACAATGGCCTCAGGACACAATATTTTCAACATACAATATCCTTTTCTGACCCATCGTAAGTTGAAATTAGACTCAACATATAATGCATAAGACTTAGATCCAACCAATCAAGGTAAAGGTACTTTCACACTAGCGTTTACAAATTCCGGTATTGAGCTCCGTCATAGGGGCTCAATACCGGAATAAAACGCTTCAGTTTTGTCCGATTCATTGTCAATGGGGACAAAACTGAACTGAAGAGAACGGAATGCTCCAAAATGCATTCAGTTCAGTTCTCTTCAGTATACAGACCGGAGAGCAAACTGCAACATGCTGCGGTTTGCTCTCTGGTCTGGGCATCCGCACCAAGACGGATCCGGAATGACCCCCAATGCAAGTCAATGGGGATGGATCCGTTTGGTGTGACACAATAGTAAATGGATCCGTCCTCCATTGACTTTCAATGGAGTTCATGACGGATCCGTCACCTGCACTTTTCCCCACAGCTCCCTCCTCCCTCCAGCAGAGGGTGCTGTGGGGAATATTCCCTACCTTTGTGCGCACCGTCATCCTCCTCCTCTGCTGTCTGGAGCTGCTGCGGCCTCTGACAACCAGAAGCCACCAGGACACCGGGAGCCAGTAAGTATGGCTTACAAACAATAGTGAGACTGTGTCTGACACGTGTGGGGCCGGAGCGTGGTTCCGGCCCCACACGTGCACCTGCGGCAGCACGGATCGGGCGGGACCCTTCACCCGCCGGATCCGTGCTGCTGCTAGTGTGAAAGTGGCCTAACTTCTCTGGTAAAATATCTGTATTAGTTACTAGTAAGCAGCTATTCCTGGCTGTTATATGTAAGGACTTGTTTTATCTGTCTTAGTTATCTGCTTATTTTTCTTAAATCTTTGTTTTCTCTTATCTTGGATGACATTTTGGGCCTTTGGACCAATTACTCAACTTACAATGGTTTTAACATACAATGGTCGTCCTGGAACCATTATCCAAGTTATTGGATGGTTAAAATTGATGGGAAGATGGATGGAGCCAAATACAGGACCATTCTGGATGAAAACCTGTTGGAGTCTGCAAAAGACCTGAGACTAGGACGGAGATTTATCTTCCAACAAGACAATGATCCCAAACATAAAGCAAAATCTACAATGGAATGGTTCAAAAATAAACGTATCCAGGTCTTAGAATGGCCAAGTCAAAGTACAGACTTGAATCCAATTGAGGATATGTGGAAAGAGCTGAAAACTGCTGTTCACAAACGCTCTCCATCCAACCTCAAAGAGCTCGATCTGTTTTGCAAGGAAGAATGGGCAAGAATTTCAGTCTCTAGATGTGCAAAACTGATAGAGACATACCCCAAGCGACTTGCAGCTGTAATCGCAGCAAAAGGTGGCGCAACAAAGTATTAATGCAAGGGGGCCGAATAATTTTGCACGCCCCACATTTCAGTTTTATTATTACAAAAAAAGTTTAAATGATCCAATAAATTTTGTTCCACTTCACAATTGTGACCCACTTGTTGTTGATTCTTCACCAAAAATTTAAAATGTTTTTATTTGAAGCCTGAAATGTGGCAAAAGGTTGAAAAGTTCCAGGGGGCCGAATACTTTCGCAAGGCACTGTAAATACCTTTGTCATTACCTCTATTAAAGTACCCAGACACATTAATCTAAAGTTGATAAAAATGCACAGTGAAATTCAACCACTAAGGATCATTTTAGACAACGGAGGACATCCCACCATCATGTGAAAAGAAGTCACCAATTTTGGAAATTTTTGTCTTTGACAGTTGGACAAAAGATCCTTTGTCCGTGGACAAAAGATCGTTCTTTGAAAGTACATTCCCACTAAGATCATTGTACTTCACCCGATGTCTCTGAACATGTATGACTGGTTTGAACAACTGTAATGGCCAATTCACCAGATAATCATTGCTTCAATGGTTCTCCAACCATCAAACTTCTATCTAATGTTTATATCCACCTTTAGACTCAGTGTTAAGAGCTCCTCATGGTAACTTTGGTGACAAATGTAAGAGGCAAGATGACTGGGAACAGTCATATTTCACCATCAAGAGTATCTTGATGTGTTGGCCTATTCCTTAAAATATTTCTTTACTTTTTAAATCGGCCACATATGACCAATTTATTTGCCAAGTGCTAATGTCTACTAAGTAGAACATTCATAAACCATTTGTATGGTATGGTGTCTCTGTATACATTGACACAGGCATGGAAGACAAAGACCAACAAGTCCATCTAACCTGTACAGTTACATATCTAATAATACTGTAATCTTGGAGGACTATAACAACATCATTATATTATGGTCATGTCCAGTGGTTGGGTTATGTTGGGAGGTGTAGTGTTCTGTGTACAGAGTTGTATTGTAGTTGTATACAGTTGTTGGGTCACTTTCAGAGGTGTAGTGACTTTAGTGCTTGTTGTAGACTATTAGGGTTTGCTGAGTAATTACATAGTTACATAGTTAATATGACTGAAAAAGACATAAATTCATAATTTATAAGAATTTTTTTTTTTTTGCAAGAGCTGAGAGCTCTTGGGGAACAACCAATCAGATTGATCCTTTAATTTTCCAAAGGAGCTCTGAGAATTAAAATGTGGTGTGGAATCTGACTGGTTGCTATGGGCAACTAAGCCAGTTTTCCTTTGCATTAGTTTTGCTAAATCTTCCTCCATGTGTGGTAAGCCTCTCAGCCTAGGGGAACTGTTGGTGTGCATTGAACATAATGTGCAATACTCAATTTTACCTGCGGGGGCAGCAATGACACAACTGCTGATTACAGGGACTCTTAGGCTGCTGGAACCTCATAGCAAACTTCCTGATATATAGAACAAATTGTAGCTGCTGACAATAAAGAGTGGAGCGGGCCACAGCTTTTAATTTGATGGAGGACCTTGCAAAGCAATTACTACCAGGAATGTCAGGCCACAGATAAGAAGATGGACATGTCATAGTTACTCCGATTTGGTAATTACTAGTGATTATCCTCCACCAAATATAGCATCATCCCTTGACGGCAGCTGTGACACAAACAAAAGAAGGACCTGTATGTGACAACTTTTCAGACTGACTGGTGAAGTGGTTCAGAGGCCATGCTCAGCTCTTGTAAGGAACCTACCCATAGCTATTGCTAAAAGGAGGGGACTGGTAATAAAAGTGAAATATAACTTTCATCTTAGGTCTTGATGACGTTTGTATTTCTAATACAAGATGTTTTAAATGCAAGCAATTCCCCCATTAAGAACATGCTTAAATGTAATGAAATCTTTAATAATCACTACTGTATATAGAATTATCATCATAGTATGATCATTTCTGTTTGGATAGCATCTGGGGAGATGGGAGGATATTGGATACTAATGTTGTGGCAGGTTGAAGCATGGAATATTCGGTTCCAACAGACTTTTAGGACCTTCTGTTAGATACATTATAGGATTTAGAGTGTGTTGTTTAGATGGAACACATCTTTATGTTGTTTCCATAGTTCTTGTGTCACATCCTTTCATGTCTGGCCTCCACAAAGGGACCGAATGGCTTCAAAACAGCAGCTGTGAGCTAAAACCAGCATGACTGCTGTATTTCTGACATCAGTCACAGTCTATGGGCTGTCTGATGACTGTATCAATACTATATCTATCTATCTTTACATGGGTGGAATAAACAGAGACCAATCCTTAAAAAGGCGTGAAGTGTTCCTCAAATGCATATTATTAACCAAACCAATAGTCATAGTGGTTGGTAATGGCCCATCAAGACCTATCCTGATGAAGGGCCCAGATCATCCTTAGTCCATATATATAAATGCCTATTGATAGAATTCAGTATTATATTAGTGGGTAGATAGACTATAATATTGGGGGCATTTAACAAAAATCTAAAGCATTAAAAAGTTTATCTACCTAGACATCAATATCAGATCGGTGGAGGTCTGACTCTCAGCACCCACTCTGTCAGCAGTTTAAAAGGGCTGCCATGCTCATGTGAGCACTGTAACCTCTCCAAAATATCTGCACTCAAAACACCATAGCCAGAACAGCTCCTCGGTAAAGGTGCCAAGAATCAGTCATCCACCAATTTAAAATTGTTGACCTATTCTGAGGATAGGTTATCAATATTACAGAGTCTATCTATCTATCTATCTATCTATCTATCTATCTATCTATCTATCTATCTCTTATCTATCTATCTCATCTGTCCATCTATCAATTTCTTTATCCATCTATATACATTAAATTTCTATATCTATCTATATATATTTTTTTATATTTTCTATCATTATTAGATTCATGTGTATTGCTTGCTCGGCATTATGGATGACGTCTTAGTCTGACTTCTATTAATGCAGTAAGTTTTGGGTATTGAAAAGATTATCCAAAAGCAACAGATTCTTCTACACATGACTTGACTGTGATGACAAAGGTGATTTGGGGTAAAATTTTACTTCATTTCATCAAATCATTTCTGACTGAAGAATGTCTCATGTATATTTTCCATTCTACCCAGGCAAAGATGACTTCATTGTATTCCCTGTGTCTGCCCCTGATTTGCTGTATGTAGTTTTTTTTTTTGTTTTGTTTTTGTTTTTTTAATCTTTGAAGGATATGCCCGCCCTGGCAACCAATTTTTCTATCTGCAATAAAATAAAAAACTAAAAATGGTCTTGATTAATAGTTTTGATTAAAAATGGCCATTTTGTGTCTACAGTTCCTATGCAGATCTATCCATAGTAACAGACTATAAACCAACCCTGTGGTCTGATCCTATAGTCATAACCCCTTCCATCCCCTGTGTCTTACCAATTTACCAAATGGATGTTAAAACGGTTATCCGAGACTTACTACTGATGACCTATCCTCAGATAATTCATCAATATCACATCAGCAGGGTCTGACACTCCATGAGCACCAAGCCCTCTTCCAAGGCCATGTGACATCACTGTACATTGGTCACATGTCCTAGTTGCAGCTCAGCCCCATTCAAGTCAATAGGGCTGAGCTGCAAGACCAAGCGCAGCCACTATATGAAACAGCGCTGTACATGGCAAGTGCACGTGAAGCTGCTGTGCTAACCAGAGCTTCTGAAACAGCTCATCTGAGGTGGGTGCCCGAAAAATCGCACCCCTGCTGATATGATTTTGATGACCTACCCTGTGGATAGGTAGTCAATATTATTTCTCGGATAACCCCTTTAGTAAGTAGTAGGGGACAGATGGAATGAATTATGACTGCAGGATCAGAATATACAGGGTTTGTTATCATGAAGAGGATATTTTTAATTAAACATATTTGAACGGCTACAGAAATTTTTGCAATGATGGGTATGAAGAAGGCTTGAACGACACATTTTATATATGCTTCCCATATACACACATACACCCAGTTTCTACTGCGGCAGGGTTGCTTTTGTCAATCAATGTAGCTGTATGGCCTGATGTAAGGCACAGTGTCGTTTGACGTTCTTAGCATAGTGTAGAAGGGTTAATATACACTGCTGGTTCCTGAATATAGCACACAAGGTTATTTGACATCCTAAAATATGTGAGCAAAGCAAACAAACCACAGTAGTAAAAACACACAGTGTGCCTCCGATCCAAAAGGGTTAGGTGTGCAAAACCCTGCGCTGCATGCATGAATTCAAGCCCTAAACTGCACATTTTACATTAATTTAAGTGCACACTTCACATATTAAGTTTCCACAAAGTGAGCACAATGTCCAATTATCTACTGATAAACTTGGGGGTAAAGGGGCCTGTCAGTAGCTTGGAGTTTGGACAGATCAGAATGAACGTTTTATAATTTTTATATATTGCTATTTTGTAATATTCTTATTTTCTGTAGTTGGATATTTTTGTCATCTACCCAGTGTTGGACTGGCCCACCAGAGTACCAGAGGATCCTCTGGTGGGCCCATACTCTGATGCCATAGTGGGTCCCAAAGGTCCAAGAGAAAAAACCCTTTCAAGCCAATCATTTGCCACTAGGGTGTGTATTTGAATCCAAACCTATCAGACTTTATTGATTATATCGGGGTTGGGCCTGAGCATAATTTTCTCTGGTGGGCCCAAGGAACCCCACACTGGGCACACCGACTGTCCTGAGCACTGGACCATAAAAATGTGTCTTTGTATGTGTGCATGTACATGAAGAAGGGGACAGGGCTTGTATATCCTAATAAATGGAATTCAGAGGTTGGTAGCTACACATATGGGTATTTATTTAATGCTGAGCAGAAGCATTCAGTATTGCATGCTGGAAAACTTGCTGCCACCGTCTGATAGACTGATAGACCTTTATTGGATAAAGAAGACCTATATGTTTAGCATCTCTCTGTTGGCTGCAGGTACATGATCATGCTATCTTGATTGCTAAATATGGCATGTAATCTGTGTCTAGATAGCATTACCTGTCAAGTGTTGGGTAGACACATTGACAAAAAATAATAAAAAATAAACAATAAGGTCATTCTGCACCTTGTCTCACTGTCTGGGCCTAGCTTGGATGGCCTCCCATGTGCTATAACAATTTAGAAAATAGAAAAGTGCAGGGCAAAAAATATAAAAACGTCATGGCAGGGCTTCCAACTGGCATTTTTCAGCAGGATAATGCTAGTCCACACACAGCAGTTCCTTGGCTGTCCGGTCACCAGATTTATAGCCAATCGACCATGTATAGGATCAGCTAGGACACCAGCTTCGGCAACCTGAGAGTGCTGCAGAATACCACACAGAACCTGTATGACTCCATGCCCAACCGTATCTCATCTTGTATCCAGGCTAGAAGCGGCCCAACAGGGTACTAGAGCCTCCTTTCAATTGTACAGCTTTTCCCAATAAACTTCTCCTTTCACTCTAAGGGCTCATTCACACGACTGTATGAAAGGATCGCATCCTTTCCACAACTTTGCGGAATGGGTGCAGACCCGTTCACTTCAATGCGGCTGCAAAAGATGTGGACAGCACAGCTATATACAAGACAGGGTGTGTAGAAGTGTGCGGTTATCATATGTGCCCGGAAAAATGCTGATGTATATGTAAAACACATTCAAAGGCCTCCCATTTACCCAATGGAAAAGAATATCTTATTGCCACTGTCAGGCTGGTCTATTCCGACATCTCATGTTTTTTGTGTATAGAATAGTGTGGTCGACTATGCTATTCTGTAAAAGGTCCTGTAGTAAAAAAAAAAGTATACTGCATAGTATACCGCATTGTTTTAAACAAGGGAGCCTATTATAGGAGGCATATTGCACTGTTGCCATATCACCAAACGCAGGGTGAAAGCACCCCAAAAAATGGAGCGGACAGTGTGCTCAGAGTGGGGCAGTTTTATCAGGCATTTTCCCACAGACTTCTCTATAGAAAAAACAAACTTCAGTAAAAAAAAAACAAACAAACAAACAAAAAACAAGTAAAATAATATGTGACTGAAAAAATTCATATAGATTCAGCGGCATGTCCTTGACAGAAACCGCATAATCCTTGACAGAAACCACTGCTAATCGCATGCAGGTGATCAATTTGAATGCTTCGGACCCGCTCCATTGATTGGAGCTAAACCATGGGCAGACACCCACTAGAGCTTCGGACACTGTGCCAAGAAGGGACATGTCCCTTCTTGGGGCAGTCACAACTTTAAATCGCTGACTGCGTGAACTGCAGCACTGCCTTCTATTGAAAACATTGGTTGCAGAGCAGAATCCGCACCAAAATTGTGCCAACATAAATCGCCGAGTGAACGTCACCTTAAGGTACATGCACACAGCAGTGTCGTTTATATGAAATACTTCTGGAAAATCCACTCATAATATGCACTATGTGAATCTAACCTTATGGGGGTCATATATCAAATTGCTGTAAAGTAGAACTGGCTTAGTTGCCTATAGCAACCAATCAGATTCCAACTTTCATTTTTGACAGCTCCTTTGGAAAATGAAAGGTGGAATCTGATTGGTTGCTATGTGCAGCTAAGCCAGTTCTACTTTACACCAGTTTGATAAATGATCCCCATTAAGGTACATATTCACACTGCAAAAATGTGACAGTGCCCCGTTCATCTCAATTGGGTTTTACAGAAATCCATTCACATTCTGCAGAAATAACCTCATTGCCCAGTATAGACTGGATTTTCAGACACAGGAATTTCTGCAAAAAATTTGCCACGTGTGAACTTATAGATAGTGACACGCACTCCTCTGAAAATGCCCTAGTATATCCAAATACATCATATCTGATTTTTTGATACATCATGGCTAACACATTTACTACTCCCACCCAACAACGAGGAAATAAATTCACTTTAATCTAAGTCAAACTACTCACGTGGTCGGTTAAGATTTTTTCCCTGTGCATTTTTTAGTGTGTGTCACTTTAAGACATTTAGGTTGCAGGAGACAGATGAAAGCATATCCTACTGGCAGGGTATTATGGCGCTTATCTCGAGCAAGCTCACAGCAGCTGGAGATCCCAGTTCTTTCTCCAGGCCAGCACACCTGTGAAAACAAGGCACAAGGGGTAATGTGAATTGGCTTTCATGGGCCGGGCAGGCGCTCAGTCTTTACTGCTGCTGGTAAATTGTCAAGTCTTGCCCCAGTTTTCCCTCCTTCCTGTATGAGACAAGCAGACTGTAGCCAATTACCACTGAAAGCACGTTAACTCTTCCTAGTCTGAAACCATTTTGGGGGCCTGAAATCGTCACTGTTGTACTGCAGTATTTTTCCTTGCTCGTATCTGCATTTTTTATGACTTCCCCACTGGAGAAAGCTGAAAATGTTGTTATTGAGCAGTCAGGAGCTAGCTCAATGCTTTGGCATGGAGAAGGTTAACACCGGCCGACTGATTATCTCATCCCTGCAGCCAGACACTCATCTAATGCTGCTCATGATGAAGTCATTTCACTAAATTGTTTTGAGTTTGAACCAGGTCATCCTTCATGTGACATATATATATATATATATATATATATATATGTATGGCCAGGCCAAGCATTTCTAACCAGACATATGTCATGCAAATATGGGTATCCGCCACAGAAATCAGACGCATATCAATTATGCATACTTCAGGCTGGCACGGCAGAGTTCACTTGAAGAGCTGCAGTTTTTGCTATGTAAAGATGACCCAAATTCATGGACAAGTATAACTGGCGGGCCAGAATTCGTATCTTAGAGAAGACCAAAATTTCTCAGATGTCTTTTGCAAATGTTCTTACATGTAGAAAACCACAAGGCGCTCCATAGTGTAAAACCATTTGGGAAAGGACCCTGGAGCAAGATGAATAGCCGCTTACCAGATATAAAATAATATGGGCACGCAGTAAAGGAGCCACTGGGACCATCGGCACGGTTCAAGGTGGAACCCTGCTCCCTTCCCGTTTGTGACATCTCTTGTTTTTGCTGTACAGAATAGTGTGGTCGACTGTGCTTGCTTTTCTGTATAAAGTCCTGTAGTAAAAAAATAAAATAAAATATAGCATTGTTTTAAACAAGGGAGCCTATTATAGGAGACATATGGCACTGTCTGCCATATCACCAAATGCAGTGTGAAAGCACCCCAAAAACGGAGCGGATAGATGTTACATACTAGCCAACAGGAAATTATACAACGTCCTATAAACACAGCGCACTTTCCTGGAGTTTTTGGACCCCTTGGCATTCTGGAGTGGCAATTCCAAAAAAAAAAACTTCAGATGAAAAAAAACAAGTAAAATAATATGTGACTGAAAAATTGCCAGAAGTCAGCAGTAAAATTTCAGACACACAAGTTACCTGGTATCACCAACAGTCAGTGAGTCATCTGGTCATCCTTAGCCCTCTTCCTCTGGCACCCTTTCTTCCCTTGGGGAACACCCTGGTATTGGGGCTCCTGCCTACAGTTGGAGTACCCTTGAAGTTAGGTGTTGGTCTTGATGCAAGGCAGGAGAGCAGGTTGGCAAATGGTGATTAGCATCAATAAATAAGTCTCTTTAAAGTGCAGTATAGGAATAGTAGTACATTAGACAATAACAAGGCACAGTTCCCAGGCATGTGACACAGTGCAATTCATACCCAATAGCAGCATATGGAAAGCAGCAATGATGGAGATTGTAATTCACCTTCTCCCTGCCACTCTAAAGTCTCTCTGTAGAACCTTAGGCATGCAATGGGGTTCTTGTTAAATGCTTCTGCACATATATGGACTGAGGGGTGCAGATATAAGATATGGTTGGGCAGATCATCTCAAAGTGTGAAAGCCTGCATTTGCAATGTTCCCTCTTACAGCAGTAAGGTCTCTCTGGCACAGACATGTACAATACCCTATTGTACATGTCTTGTAGATTCTGGTCCTTATGATTTCCTTTTCTTTGGAACACTTTGATGGTAAAGTTGCTTCCTTTGCTGTATAAGTCTAAGAGGTGAAGGATCTCTGAGCTCAGAACATTTCACCTAACAACATAACCAGTTCTGGGGTTCTGCAGCTACCAGTTGTATTGCTGATTGTAGATTCACCGACCCCTGGTATTCACTGACCCCTATAAAGAGATCTGTACTTTGCTGCAGGGGAGCCACCAGGCTGCTACCTCTTGGAATAGTCCTGGTGTGTTTGGCTGTTGACTCAAGGGGATCAGAGACACTAATGCATGGCACAGAGGGAAAAGTCAATACATGTTGTCAAGAAACAGGCAGAGGTCAGGGACGGCAGAGTTTGTGCGAATCCGTGGAACAGTCCAAAGGTCAGGGCAGGCGGCAAAGGATCAGTAGGATGAACAGGCACAGGGCAGGTACATACACAGGCTCTAACTAGCTAGAGAGAGAGACATAGAAAGATAATTGCACAGACCACGACTGAGCCAGGTATATATGGGGGCAGCCATGCAGTAGATCATGATGATCATTCATTTGCCCTGGTTTGCACCAGCCCGATTATATAGGCCGATGCAAACTTTCAATAAGAGAGGAAAAGAAGAATGATTTCTACTGCAGTCGTTCCTTCGTTATTCTCTTCCACAGATGATCTGATTACATAGGGAGATGTGATGCCAATTATCAGGGATGCTTTCAACCTCCATTATATGGGACAATTATTGGGAACAAGCGTTCATATCCAATAATTGACTCGAAATCATGCAGGAAGCAGGCAATGAACCGCCATTGTAATAAATTGAAATTTAAGGGGGTTTTGATGTTCTTTCTTCTAGTGGAAACCACCTTTTACAGTGGGAAAATGGTTTCTTATTAATCCTCACTAAGGAACTTAATCAAATTTGCTCAATGTTATGTTTTATAAATGGCTTATTTACTGTTCTTCTTGGACATCTTGAGAGTTGATACCATCATTCTATATTGTACTTAGTTGAAACCAATGTGATGTCTTGACACAATGCCTCATTGATTAAACTGGAAGGCACCAGCTATAAGAACACAGGGCCTGCTCTCTACAAAGATCATGGGCAGGGTTTACCCGAGGACAGCCTTAGTTTAATGCTTTGAGGTTATGTTCTGTGTATGATTAACTGAGTCACGGGCACAGAGGCGATGATCTTGAGCTGCTGCTGTTCAACTGACAAGACCATGAAGCTGAACATGTGCAGGGTTTAAAAAGAGGATCCATGTATGAACAACAAAGAGAATTATTCTTATCTTAATTGCAGTGAAAGGTTTTTTTTTTTTTATTTCCATGACTCCGTTCTGAGGACAGAGGGGGAGACGGGGAGGCACATATGCTCATTAACATAATAATGCAGCAAGCAAATGTTTACATTTCAGTATGTGCATGCATGTGAAATATTCTCTAGGTCTGGGCGTACAAAATACGACCACACAAATGCCCCTATACTTCATTTTTAGACCTTCAGCTTAGATCTGTGTTCCACATTTTTTAACTGAAAGACAACATTTGCTGTAATGCGACTATAGTGGTTGCAATGAGAAGAATTTTAAAAGCGGATCAGAGAGAGGGAGATACAACCTAAATATCACTGGTGAGATTGGTATCATGTGGGCTAGGCATGGGTTTGCTAACAAGAACTTTTGTTGGTACCCACCCAATGATTGTATCTGTAAATTATCAAAATGAACAGGGTAAGCTTCATCTTTCTCACTAGGATACTGATTATCCTTGGGTAGATCTGGAATCAAAAGGGGGGGGGGAGATATTACGGCATAGGTCTCGTGGTAAATATCTCTTCTATAGGTGGCTACCCTGTAAGTCAATCTCCAACCCCTTATTTTGTGGATCTGGGGTCTAATTGATTTTTCATGGGATATGACTGGCATATTGCATGTGTAGCCAATTGTGACTATATTCTAAAACTGGGGAAATTCCCATCTGCTCTGCGTTTGCAGTAATGTCTCCACTATCCAGCGTTTGAGCTGCTGATATGTTACATGTGTGTGGATTATTACTGAACATGTATTTTATTATTTTTAGCTTAAGTTACTCAAACCTATAATATATCTAGATATAATTTCCAGTTTACCATGTGTGGGTTTTTTTGGCCAATTTCAAATTGTCCTAAATCAGTGGTCTCTACCACACAAACTTACAGCTTTTGTGAAGCTACAACTCCCAGTTTGCCCAGACAGCTACAGGATGCACAATCATACTGGACGTTGTAGTTTCACAACATCCTATAGAATATAAGAACCATCCCCTATCTAAGCAAAACTGTTTGGTACAATTGCTTCCTGTAAATTCAAGCGTAATTCTAATTAGGGGAGGCAGACAAAATGAATCCCAGTAGCCACAAGAAGACTCTTCTCAGCCATTCAGTAGTCTTCTTCTTGGTTTTTACGAGTCGGATGGTTAGGTTTCACTCATTATGCCACTTGGGGGAATGGATACAGTTTTGCCCATTAGTCCTGCTTTGATACGGCACCCTACAGATACTTCATACCTAAAGGTTGCATTGGTGAGGGGTTCTCTTTAAACCAAAGGTAGTCCATCTGTTGAGGAAGCCAACCTGGCCACTGTGTGGATTTCAAAATAAGTAAAGTTTGGGGCAAGCACAAGACACTGTGATAACTTGAGACTATGGAAATCACCACGTAAACTTAGAAACCTATGAGAACACCTGGGAACATAGCTGGCATAATGACAGGTGCACCTATAAGCATGCTTGGGTTACACAGACATGTGGAAATGCAATGCCTCTCTCCCTAATCTTTCTGTGCTCTAAATATAATCTTGTTTTTCTTCTTTCTGCAGATTCCATCAGTGAAGACGTCAGACACACGAGGCTGCAGCAGAACGTTCAGGTATTTACAGAACACTTCTGTCATTGGACATAACATTGTAGACATGTGAGTGACAGACATGGTCATCTGAGCCGCAGCTCCTCACAAAGGTGGCTTGTTCCCTGTATGGAGTGAAGTAGGTGGCTGAACACATAATGACATGTGTGCAATGGGTGATCTAAGCCAGTGTACCTGATCATAGTATTAAGAGTTTAGCTCTTGGGCAGTTGACGGTAGTAACACACAGCTGCTCTGCTGCTGAACTTAGTCGGCAACTAGACATTAGATCAGTAGTCCCCAAACTGTGTCTCTCCAGCTGTTGCAACAACTTCCAATGTGCCCTGGTAGTCTGCAGCCATCAGTGTAGGCCTGGAGTTGTAGTACTGCAACTAAATAACACATCCTACAGATGTAGCAGAGCTAAAAGGAATGGTTGAACTGTTAAGTAAACAATGGCAAGAAAATGTTTATTGACTTTTTCAATGGTTTTCAATGGTTGTCAAGAGATAACACTGAAAAGTTATCACTGTTCCTTTTAGTTATGCTACATCTGTATGTCAGCCTAGACTCAACATTGTGGTTTTACTTGCACTTTATGTCCGTGTGTGCATTTGGAAAGCTATTTTTCATAGATGATATATCCAGAAGACAGAACATAGAAGTAAACATTGGATAGACAATGCAATAAAATTTCTTTTACTTCAGCATTAATGAGTCCTGGTAGGTGGAAGATGCTAAAATATCCTGGAATATCAAATGGTTATAGGAAAGTAAAACAACAACAAAAAAAATTGCATTTACATATTTGGTATAGCAATTCTGTGCTGGAAGAGAAAAGGTCAGATTATTGTATTTCCTGGATTGTCAGATTATAGGAATTTCACTGTATTAACATGTGGAGGCCACTCTTACTTCATCTGGATATACTCTGTCTAGCTGCTTCATCTCACAATAAGATTGCATCCAGTCTGCAGAATTTGCACCTTTTAAAACACCTTATACTGTAATCATTATATTGAGTGCTGGCGAAAAAAAGCTTCTAATGGAGACTTTTCTTATTAAGACTTGAAAGATGAAAATAAAAACCATGTGATAATCAATGAACACAATATGCTGCAAACAGTAGAGAATATGGTACCAGTTCCAACATGAATATATATAGTTTTACTCAAAGACTCTGTCCACCTTCTCAACCGATTTTGGTGGATACTTCAATAGATCTAAAATGAAACAACTTTCCATATACTGTAGTTATGATAAAAAAATCTATTGTTTTGGGTATACAGCTTCTATGCAGACCATAGTGTCTCCCTAGTAACAGACTACAAACAAACCCTGTGTAGTCAAATCTCCTCCATTAGTTCCCTACATCTTGCTAGAACAAATGGAAGGGAGAGAAGGGATTAATTACACATAGGGTTTGGTTACAGTCTGTATCTAAAGAGACAGAGATCTGCGCAGGAGCTGTAGACTCAAAATGGTAGATTTTTATCCCAGACTTATTTACGATATTATATTTCTTCTCTTAAACACACACAGTCCATCTGGAGTAAATCAGTGGAGCTTTACCGGATATTGTTTTTATGGTCAGCTAAAAGGTGGATATAAAAGTAATGATACTTGTACAATACAGCCAGTAATAAGTCTTTCATAATCATTTGCCCCAAAATGATCAGATCAACTAAAAGCCAAAGACCAAGAACTTCAGGTATTGACTGTGATACTGCCTGGATATCAAAACTGCTTGGTCACTTGCTGTTTGGGAGCACGTCACTGCTGAAGCCAGTCATTGGCTGCAGCAGTGCAAATGACCCTGTCCTTCCGGAGGTTTACAGGATGAGGACCAGAAGACATGCATCTTCTGCAGACTGAAGACAGATTCTCAGCAACTCTGTTACAGGCTTGCTAAGAAGGCTCTTTACATCCTGTTTTCTATTAGAAAGAAACATCTTTCTCTAATAAAGTATATTACAAAAATGTTTAACATTCCTGTCCCTGATAATATTAAAAAATAAACCAAAACTACATTTACACTTAATGTTACAAGTTAAAAAAAAAAAGTTACTGTCCCTTTAACTATGCTGATTTCAGTAGATAACGCTGTGGGGGTTCATGCACACTGGATAGATGCATTTCAAGTTGAAGTTTTCAAATCTACATGACATTTCTTGTGCTTTTTTATGTTTTTGATGCTTTTGTGATGAATTTTTCATGAGTTGTCTCATTCCTGATTTTACATATCTAATGCAGTAGATGACTGTTCTGTGTGGTAGGATAGATTTTCATTTTGCCGGCGCCATGTTTTAAGACACACTGGGATGAAAGGAACCATTGGGAATATATATTCAATGTTTGTTTTTTGCATGAGGCATATGGGAGTGCTGCTGCTGAAAAATAGATTTTTTTTCTGTTTGTGATAAATTATGCTATCCCGAATGCTAAGGTTATTTGCAGGGATTTTTCTATCTGAGACATATATGCAGACAAGAGGACAGATGGTGTTTGATATATGCATCAATTATGCACAAAATATCTGAAAAATACGCTTATTACATCAAGGTAATCTCTTTATTTAATTCTATATTCTCAAGAAACAGACAATAGGAAAAAGGACACAAAAATACATAGGAGTGACTACTACCATAGTACATATCACAGCTAAGACTGCCCCTCTTAGGTTAAGGGTGTTTTCCAGGATTACAATACTGATGGCCTATTCTTAGAATAGGTCATCAATATCTGATCATAGGTGGTTCAACTTCCGCCACCCTGCCAATCTGCTGTATGAAGAGACCATGCCACTTGAGTGCTGCAGCCTCTTCCTAGGCTAGTGACTTTCACTGGTCACGTGAACACTTATAAGGCTGGGTTCACACCTGAGTTGAAGACTCCATCAAAAATGCCGGACAAAATAGCACAGCATGTCCACTAATACAATTACCATGATGGAAACTAGATATAGTCAATGGGGTCTACCAAATGCCGATGTGAACCCAGCTTAACTTAGGAAATATTCTATCAGTAAGAAAGTTATGTCAACAATATCATCATAAAGAAGTTCCACAGGCAGGAGGTCATTGCCACAGATCATGGCGTTTTCCTGTTGTGGACATCATATGACACCTGTATATTCCACCAAATTATATTAAATTGCCTGATGGAGAGAGCCAACCATGTACAAATATGCACGATACTGCTCAATACCTTGTACTGAAGGTCAGCGTCCTAACCTCCTATATGTCAAAATGAACAAAGTATTACATAAGAAGCAAATACACATGCGAGCCATAAAATCTCCGAAAGTATATACACATACAGCGAATGAACTAAGTACATCACAAATACCTCTACAGGCCGATTTTCGGCATACTTGCCGCATTGAGGCCAGATCTCTGCTGCTCCTCATTATAGATAGTGGAGCCAGACAGCATTCATGTAGCATCCGGCAAGGCCGAATACTGCCGGTACAGCCTGCCGCATCTCCTTAATGTTAGTGTGAAACCAGCCTAAGAGGAACTGTGTTGGCTATGATGACATGTCATGATACTGGGAAAAAATTGCCTTTCAAATATGAAAATCAATTCCTTGTGAGTTTCATAGCAATCCACAAAGATGAACACACTGTACATATGTAATGTTTTGGTCCTACAATATGGGCCTTCCTCAGACATGGATTGCAATGGCAGACCATAAGACAATGCCAGGCAGTGCTGTTAGACCTGGTCACTACCACTTTAATTAAGAAAAGTCTTAATGTAATGAATATATTTTTTTCTGATTTATTTGCAATTGTTGCATGTATCACACACCATATGTCTTCTGCTGTGTTGTTTTGAGTGTGTAGCATCATTTACATTGCCTAAATTGTGGATCCAGCCTTATTTTCTTATTGTATTATACTTTATATATCTGAACACTGGAGGGGGGGGGGGTCCAACCATTGAGCTCAATTGGACACCTTCGTGACAGGAGTAGAGGACCACAGGACCATGCACCCTGGTGAGGGAACAGTCATTTGTGGAAAATCCAAAGGAAAACCTATCCTAAAAAAAGAAATCGGTAGACAGATGTGTATTAGATATAATGCAGCCAGAAATGTGTCCTTGCATATATAGGATATTTTCCTCCTTTTTACATTTAGTTTCTACAAGATTATTGAGTGGCAAGGCTCTTCTAGTGTGATAAAAGAGCTGTGCAGATTGCTCAAAACCAACTGCCTCTGTCCTATTTCTTCACCTCTTCTCTCTGTAATATGAGATTGTATTATGATCCCTCTCCCCTCTCACAGCAGACACAGATTCACACAGAAATACTTCTGCAGCTGCATCTACCTCCTCCCTGCCTTGTATTTACTGTATTACTCTAGAGAAAACCGAAGAAGAAAAGTTCATGTTTGGTTAAAAATATCAGCTTTTTTTTACAAGTAAAAATCACACATATTTGGTAAAGATAAAAAACCCGACATGACAAGATACCTACTAAGGTCAAAAATAACATGGACCAATGCAGATACGGCATAAAATGCTGGTAGCATAAGTAACAAGGCCAAAATGGAGAGATACAGATATACAGATCCAGTAGGATCCTCAAACACCAGCCCCCTCTCTATTACTCTACAGTCTAGACCGAATATTTGTGGAATGAGAGTGTTTCTGAGCATTTACCCGCTGGCAGGGAAAGGGATGCTGCAGGTTGCTGAAAGGTGAAGAAGATACCACTTACCACCGAGATACCACCTATTAACAATAGGTGCACTTTACAGAAGCATTTTCAAATGGGTAAAATTATGGACAGCTCTCTAAACATTTTTGAATTACCTATAAAAATAGTTTATTGTTTTCTGTTATCAACCATTTCATATTTCTAGTGCTGAGAAGTTCTAGAAATGTGCACACATATACGCATGCGATGTGAACTTTTACAACCCTTTAATTATTTTGCATGACCCATCTTCTAGAAGGCTGTCATATAGCACAGCCAGCACCATGTACAGTATGCAGCCAGTGAAAATGTTAATATTGCAGCCACATTTCATTTTTTTTTTCAAGGTGGACCGCTCCTGAATGTTTCACAAATAAATACTTACTGTGAGTAGCTGTTTATTCAGTTTTAATCCCATTTCCACCTCCATCATTTCTGAACAGAAAAGACAGAGGGAATACATTAAAGATGAAACATTTGGTGAGGAGCGACCCTGTTCTAAGTTCCTCCTTCCTCTTGGCGGTTTACTGCTTTTTGCACAGGCTAAGGCTGCATATTTTGTGCACTCCTGGGACTGACACACAGCCCTCCTATTATGTCTTATTAAAAGGTCTGACAGCCAGCAAATCTATGATGAAAGCAGAGTCTACAGACACGGCAGATGACTACATCTCAATTTCAGAGCATATTTCTCCTTAAGGGTCAGATCAGTCTTCTTTATCTGGATCAGTATATAACCTATATTACAAAATTGATGTTAAAAGTAATATTTGAAGTCTGGTTTATAACCTCACGGATAGAGAGGAAGACAGACACATCACCTGAACTACAAAGATGTTCTCCACCATGAGACAATCAGGATCCACATGTACATGCAGCATTATAGGCATAGTTCATATTATTTCACTCAATATAAAAAATATTAAGAGGGACAACCTCTGCCCATTGCCCTGTTGGGGCATATGGATATTATAAAAAGGGATCCCCAGATCAAGATCCCTCTATGAGCTAGAGAAGAGAGGTGCTAAGATGCAGCAGCCATTGATCTGTTGTTCTGTAAATATACTTTTTTATCTACTTTTCCAAATAGGAGGACATATAAAATAGCTTTTAAATGTGCATTTCTAACATCTCTGTGATTTCTCTCTGTGCTCCTCATCTTCAAGTTGTCAGTCCAAAAATGTCCATCTCTGTATGGGTTCAATGTGAAATCTAAGAGCAAGGTTAGGATGAAACTAGCAGAGTAAAAAACATTGTGCTTGGTTTTCTTGGCATCAAGGCACAGTGAGATGAATTTATTCAGGGAAGAACAGACTGATTTTTTTTTGGTAGGATTTCTTGCACTTCAAAGGTTTTCAGCACAGTGATAGCTGAGGCTGCTGAGGGGATAAAAAATTGTTTTATCAAACTCGTTTACTGTGCAAAAGACATGTCACGTATAAGACTGGTTAATACTCATGGGCAGTCAGTGACACCACAGCAAAAATTCCTGACTCCTCATGAAAGGCACCTCTAGATGAATGAGGCTGGTGGTTCTCAGCCAAATGCCACTGAAACTACTTTTTTTGAAATTATTGACTTGCCAAAGTAATTGGGGTTGTCCACAGTCTCTTGTAAAAGTTTGTGAAAACCCCTGGGCAATGCATTGTGTATATATATCTACACCTTTCTGGCTTCTGCACAGGTCACAGAGCATGCCTAGAAAACCCTCCCAACGAGGTCCTCTGTCCATTGCGTTTATGGCCCGTGGTAGCTGTTGTAAAGCAATCTCTAAATGCTGTTAAGAAGAGCTAAGGCAAGGTTGAAGCCTCCATAATCATGTTCAGGAAATAGAAGAAAAAATATGCAATCAGAAAATAAAAACAGATTTTAAAAAAAGGATATATGTTGCTATCTGGTTTTTTAACTGGCTGAAATTTTTTTCGGTGACACATTCCCTTTAAACCAAAATGACTTTTTCACGTTATATCTAGGGCTACTCATACAGTACGATATTTAGGCAACAGTCAAATATGTTTTGCAGTATAGTTAATATGAAGCAAAAATATGAGAATGTGTGGTTGGGGCATTTCAGGAATAACCTAGGGTCCAATACATACCCTATGTTGTCTAAAGGGTGTTATTACAGCCTTATGCCCCTTTCACACGAGCTGGAGACTCGCATGTCTCCCGCAACGCATCTACAGGGCTGGAATCGGCACTGACAGGGATCGCATATAATGCTCTGCGATCCCTGTCCGTGCCGAGTCCAGCCCTGTAGATGCGTTGCGGGAGACATGCGAGTCTCCCGCTCGTGTGAAAGGGGCATTATAAAGACTTCAAGAACATGTTCTTCCTGTTATTTTATTGTATGCTTAATGTAGCATACATATCATAGAATAGAGAATACAATATGCGCATTCAGCGCACAGCGGCACACTGTGTGGGAATGATACTGAGTTTTGTGACCCAGGCTGGTGTTAGTTTCCTCTTCCATACTTTCGATGATCATGGGGTCAATTCCATACCCGTTATATGTTAACTATGCCATGCCATTCTCCCTCCAGGAGAGTGTACTCCTGCTCACCACCCATCCCTAGGTGAAATGGGACTAACTAGGGTGACCCCCTCTCTTCAAGGGCCCAACAGCAGACAAATGGTTTGACACTATGTAATATTCGTCATTAGCTAAAGAGAAGGGAGTTCCTGTTCAGGATTTCTTCATCACCATTCCCCATGGGCTCCTCAGCTCCACAGGCACCAGAAGATTATCAAACCAGTGAGGAAGGAACCAGCCTGGAGGTCATACCAGACTTTTTCTCACAGGGTTTGGAAAGTAGATGAAGCAAACACTACGGTAACATCAACCTGCACAACAGGATGGCTGGCCAACTGACTCCATGTTTATGGACCCCCTATACAAGCAAGTCCTCTTGTTTTGGGTAGACTTCATATTTCCATGGCATGTTTCTACCCAAAACTATCCAAACCATCTGTTTATTCCATTCTGTGAGCAGAATGAATACTTTAAAGGAACAGGAAAAGGTTGATTAATCCAAGAGATCGAGTCCTTGGGGGGTGGGATTATTAGACTGGGTAAATGTTTATGACAAGAGTAAATGTTTGGCACAAGGGTGTCGGAAATTGAAATTTGATGTAAGACTTTTTCTTAAGCTATAACACTTCTTTGGGTCTTTTGCTGTTATATTAATACACATCCGGTACAAAATTACTATTAAAACAAAACCTTATACCATGCTGAAAGAAGTGTTTTATGGTGCCTTTAACACTCTGCTTTCCTATGACTGCTGGCAGAAAGGCCCAATATAAATATATACATGTATATCCCTGAACCCCATCTGGAATCACAAAATATATGTGTTCTGTACCTCAGGTAAAACACTAGTTAAGTTCACTGACTGCCATCAAGGACAATACTGTAATTTATTACAGGGATTTACAATAGTTTCATTAAGTAAATAAATTTGAATTTAAAAGTGGATGCAAGGCCTAAACAAATATGATTTTTGGGCTGAACTAGTATACATTTCACTGATGCATGAATCATTTAGTGCTTCATACAGTACCTCATCAGGTCACTGGTTCTTCTAAAGTTGGGCGGTGGTTTAGCGACCTGAATGACTGCTATTCTCTATACAATGAGGTGTTCACACAAAGAGAAAAATGAGCACCTCTAGATGTATGAGGCTGGTGGTTCTCAGCCAAATGCCACTGAAACTACTTTTTTTGAAAATTGACTTGCCAAAGTAATTGGGGTTGTCCACAGTCTCTTGTAAAAGTTTGTGAAAACCCCTGGGCAATGCATTGTGTATATATATCTACACCTTTCTGGCCTCTGCACAGGTCACAGAGCATGCCTAGAAAACCCTCCCATAGAAGTCAACAAGGTCCTCTGTCCGTTGTGTTTATGGCCCGTGGTAGTTGTTGTAAAGCAATCTCTAAATGCTGTTAAGAAGAGCTAAGGCAAGGTTGAAGTCTCCATAATCATGTTCAGGAAATAGAAGAAAAAATCTGCAATCAGAAAATAAAAACAGATTTAAAAAAAGGATATATGTTGCTATCTGGTTTTTAACTGGCTGAAATGTTTTTCGGTGACACATTCCCTTTAAACCAAAATGACTTTTTCACTTCATATCTAGGGCTACTCATACAAAACAGTCAAATATGTTTTGCAGTATAGTTAATATAAAGCAAAAATATGAGAATGTGTGGTTGGGGCATTTCAGGAATAACCTAGGGTCAGATACCTACCCTATGTTATCTAACCCTGGTTCTTCTAAAGTTGAGCGGTGGTTTAGCGACCTGAATGACTGCTATTCTCTATACAATGAGGTATTCACACAAAGAGGAAAATGAGCATTTTGCTAGAAAAAATAATACAGGAATTGGGTACAAACAAACCATCATTAGTATTTTCAAAAAATGTAAAGCCCAAAGACCTTAATTCATTCAATGTCTACTCCGGGACGCAAATCCAAACTTATGTGCAGATAAATCTCTTTAATATATCTTTAGAGTGGTCAGAGTTTCTTTTTTCTGATACAAAGATCAAATTCCCCATAAACATAGAGTTAAATGAAATTAAAACATTCCACCTTTCTGCAGCTGCCAGTAGAGGGAGCTTAGGAGCTAACTGCATACAATGTATACATTATCCACTGTATACAGCGGCTGGGTCTTATAACTATTGACTGTGGGACTGTGGTGCTGAAAATAACCATTATACAGCGTACAGGCCACTATAATTACACTGTTATTGAAGAACACTGTGAAGAAATATACTTACAATAAATCATTAGTATATGGTTAGATGTAGAAAATATTAATTCATTTTTAATCATTTTTGAAGTATTACAATACCTAAGCCAACATAAATAGGGTATAAATTCCTTGAGAGTTATTAATTTTGCTCTCTCCATGCTGCGAACACACAAAGGGACTGTTCAATGTCACGTCCAATAGGCTATTGCCTCCAGATATTTGTGACCAATTTTATTTTTTATTTTATTTTGAGGGCAAAAAATAAATGTTTCTATTATGAATGAGCCATATGACACGTTTCATGGACTCAAAAGCTGAGTATTTAAAGAGGATTGGATTGATTTAAGATTATCTAGGCCCCCGGTGTACATTTGTATTTTTAATGGGTGTAAACAATGTGTTTGCAAAGTGCTTGCAATTCTAATTAGTGGGGGGAGGTTTGGTATTATGTGAGACATTCATTGCACCTTATGGGAAACAAGAGGCTTTGTTAGGAATGGCTGAGAAATTATAAAAGGCTTCCCATGCTTCACGCCAGCACACAGCTCAATTTAGATTTGGGGGCTTTAACCCCTTTGCTGCCTGTGATTGCCTCCTCTTTAGCAAATGAATTGAAATATGGGGTAATATACTTTGCAGCTGCCTGTCTTGCTATGGGAGCCATTTAACTTTCTTTGTCAATTTTTTCTCATTATTACGATTGGAGGCGCCAGCTTTCTTAAAGTGCACCTGTCACCTACACACAGTCAAAGTCTTTTAAATTACAGCAAATTCAGATGCAAAACTTGCAGTGAGCTACATCAGCCATGTGAGAAATGACTGTAGCTTTTATGCACCCTGGGAAAGTGAGGCTGGGTGCTGAACTAAATAGCAATAATCACTGGGCAGAATGATCAGACTAAAGGATGATCTCTCCCACAAAAAAAAAATGCCACTCTTCTTCTTTCTTGGTTATGGTGTTGAAAGCGAAGGCGGACAAATTATATTTGCACAAAAACATCTAGTCCTAGCTATGAATGATAAAGAAGACTGTCGTCAAATGTAATGGACGGCATTTTATCATAGTTTAGCAATGTTAGCAGCATTCCCTGTCCATTGCCAACAATGTTGACAAATTGATTGGGGACCACATTAGATTATTAGTCTCAGCTGACCTGCCTTATGTCATTAGAAGGCCAAGCATGAAGCTATAGACCCCTACATGAACAATCAGATGGACCCATAGCCAATGGTTAGGATTACAGTTAGACTGGCCATATGCATTCGTTTTTTGTCAGTAGAGCCTGAAATTTTGACTACTGAATGTCTTTGAGGTCTGTCTGACATTCCTCCAAAGTCTACTGTCAACGCCAAAAGGATACAATAGACTGGCTTTTACTTGCTTTCTCCGAAATAGCAAATACTCAAGCAGTGAATGCATGTAGAGGAGTTGTCCACTTTGCACTCAATCCAATGAGGATTTTCCCTAGAACCTAGTTATTCTTGGAGGTTCAGCTACAAGAACCTTTTTGTGATACAGCCACATTTTTCTAACTGCAAGAGGCAAATTAAGCACTACATGGTAATCATTAAAATTGAAGGTCGTCCGTGTAATGAACTGATGCCAATGACGTTTCAGACCGAAAACTGCTTTTTGCAGCCAGTCTTGCTAATATAAAGTTCACAATTACATGGACCCATCTTCCATTACCTGCATAAGCCTACTAGAACATTTGGGAATGGTGGGCAATGGGGGAATCAGGGGTGAGAGCTATCAACTAAAACAGCTACTGAAGGTCTGTGGCAGCCTTCTCAATAAGAGTTTGGGTTGAGATATCCTCTAATGATACACATAGTGTTTTAGGGTAGTATGACCTTGAAGACAGCAAAAAAATAAATTTTCATCATGTATTATATGCCCTATAACCTGAACTCTCTTGTGGACTGAAAAAACCCTGGATGTTCATAAACAGTGAAACTTCCTGAAATGCAAGACAGGAAGTCAGAACGTCGCTCTCTGGCCAGAAACAAAGCAAAACAAAGTAAGTGCAGACAATAGCTTCACCCTTCTCATAAAAATGCCTGTTTAAGCCCATGACAATGACCTTTTTCTCATAATAAGTCTTCTTCATTTCAGCTCTGTCTATAGAAGAAAAGGCTCCATAGGAAAGATCAAAATGGACCCTTAATTATAGGGCCAGGTTCTGCTCCCAATGGAAGGGCCTAGTGTGTGTTTATCTCTCTACAATCTTTCATGACCCGTGGTCCAATTTCCCACCTACTAGTTTGCTAACAATGCACTTCTTCCAGGGAAGGGAGTTCTGCACAGATTCTTACCACCCAAAGGGGATGAGACTACATAGGACAGGCTCACCTCACTCCAAGTGCCACATAACCAAATTCTCTGGCCAGGACATTTTTAGCCCAATCCAATCCACTAGGTAACATTCAAAACTACTTAGAAACTTCCCTTAATATGCAAATCTACATAGGCCCCACATCACGGTGGCCAATTACTGGATAGTTCTGTGGTAATATGTATTTAGGGGCCATTGTCCCAGGACATATGCTTGGCCTTGTGATACTTAAGGGCATGAATTCATCAGTTGTACCGAAATAACCTGAAATGTACGGAAGCGATATTCACAAGCATAAACCATTAAAGTTTTTGATTGCACCTTGAGGCAGATGTTTGAGATCCATGAATCCTTTATGCCGAAGAGGGGCTATTATTGTCGTAGAGCAGACTGTAAACATATCCTTACATTACCTGCACATTATAGAGAACGCTTCCTTAGTAACGTTCCGCCTGGGGTTCGGCTGTTTGCTTATCTCTTTATTGCGAGACGGAAAATGTTTTTCATACAAACAGAAGACAAGAATAGCATCAGCATCTGAGCAACAGGCTTAACCTCTTCAGCCCAGTCCTGACAACTCAGGAAGAGAGGGGGGCTGGGTGGTCACATACGTGGCAGAATAGGTTCCAGTGACTACCGAAATACATTGAGCATAATAATGATAGCTATGCAGAACTAAATTCAGCATCCAGAAAATTCAAACTATACCTCTAAAACCTAAAAAAAAACCTTAAACCTCCATTTAGCCCTTAAAGGGGACCTTTCACCGCTCCTGACACTCCTGTTTTAATAGCTTCATGCATTCCCGATGTAATAACAATTCAAGAACATCTATTCGTTTGACTCTATGTTGTGCTATTCCTTTATTATTTCTACTAGAAGTAATGAATAAACTGCCAGCAGTTTGCAGTAAGGGTACAGAGGGGAGGTAACCAGTTGGGTGTGTACCCGCACAGTCTGAAAATGGCAGCACTGATTGGATAGAGACAGTATGTGCAGGTACACACCCCCAACTGGTTACCACCCCTCTGTACCCTTACTGCAGACTGCTAGCAATTCATTCATAACTTCTAGTAGAAATAATAAAGGAATGGCACAACATAGAGACATAAGAATAGAGGCTCCAGAATTGTTATTACATGGGGAATGCATGAAGCTATTAAAACAGGCATGTCAGGAGTGGTGAAAGGTCCTCTTTAAACATGTAGGTCCTACATTCCTAGGGGGCTTTGTAGGAACGTCCCTGGTGCTCGACACTTGATACGATTGCTTGGTTTCTTCCATACTCAAGGTCCAAGCCTTCGTAAATGTTGGCATTATTCCTAAATATGCACAGTTCAGGCTTTACTTGCTTCTGTATATAAGTAAATAATCCTGTGATTTACAAAAAAAATCTGATTAATAGGGCTGATCTGCTTTTCCAGTGAATTTCTTCTATTCGCTCCCTGTCTGTGGTTTACAAAGGTTTTTCTGTTTGATTTACCACTAATGACAGTGTTAGAAAGCAGAGCAAGTAGATGAAACACGAGGTAACCACACGAGGTAACCAAGCGCTATGACGGTAACAGCAGTCAAGTGGATTCTCAAAATTTTGCTATGAAGTCCTGTTTTTTTTTTTCTATGTATGTCTTATGTAGGTTAGACAAGATTGCATTTCAAGTTCTTTGTGATAACTTATGTTGAATGTGGGTTTTCAGATAAACCAGAACATCCAGCATGTGAGGACCTCCTCAAATCACTATGAAGTGTCTACAATTTGCACAATACCAGGTTCCCCACAAGGGGGTTTTCTGGAATTTTATGTTGATGGAAAATCCTCTGCAAATGTCATCAATATGAGATTGCAGGGGTTCTGATTCCTGGCATTCCTGCTGATCAGCTGTTTGAGGGGGCTGCAGTACCCACTGGAGCACTGGTGAGCCCTGTGGCCTCCTCGCAGCTTACCAAGCACAGCGCCATCCATTTGATAGTGTCTGTGCTTGGTATCGCAACTTAGCCCTATTAACTAGAATCGTGCCTAGGTCATGTGCTTGATTAACATGATGTCACTTGACCTAGGAAGATGCAGTGGCAATCACAGAGCACTGCAGCCTCTTCATACAGCTGATTAGCAGGGGTGCCAGGGGTCAGACCCCAGACAACTTCATACTGATGATAGGACGTCGATATGAAAATCCTGGAGAACCTCTTTAAAGCCTACCCTCTCTCCCCAAAGCTTTATTCTTAGTACATAGCACAAACAGTGTTTCTTATTCCTATATACTTTACTTTCGCTTGCTCTACTGTCTAAGATGCAGGACATAGCAGCCATGTTTTTCTAAGCATGGTCAACCCCTTTAATGCATACAAAATGCATCCTGGCCTAATTTACAATTTTGCAACTGCCTCTGATATAATATTTTATTTTCATCCACTAAAATAATTGAATGTGGGTTATTTAAAGGAGGTTTACATAGAATTTTGAATGCTAAGGCCTGGGTCACAATTGCTATAAACCATGAGTACACACATTTCTGAACTTCCCTGAAAACTGGAAGATTTATGATAATATATGCTAATAACTTTACAAGACAACATATGTCATCGTGGGGGTTGTAAAGATTTGTAACAGGCGCTCATTGTGTCTCATTGTGTCTGGTTTGGTTTGCATTGGTTTGGCGCACAAATCTGACTGAATTTCCCTGGTGGCCCTGCAGCGGTATTAGGCCAATCTCACACAAGTGTGTTCGGCCAACATGTCCCGGACCAAACACTGCTCCTCTGACGGCATCATTATGACTTATGATGCTATAAGATCTTGCCTGACTGCGGGTACTTACATAATGCTATCAGTAGAGTACAGTAGACCTTGTACAGGCTGGAACTCACACCATCATACGTCATTATGATGCTGTGAGTTCAGGCCAGAGGAGTAGTGTTTCATCTGAAAAATCTGTCACACTAAACAAGTTCCCCAGGCCAAACACGCTCGTTTAAAGTGGCCTTATTATTGTCTATTTAGACTGTGTTCAACTCTGCTCAAAACTGCTTACAGTACGATCAGACATAGGTCGGTCTGCAGATGATACCCTAATTAATTTGTACCATGAGCCTGTTTCTCCATCACATGACCAGGACAGATTTTCAATCACTGAAAATAACCAATGAAAAGTCCACCCCCTGAACAGCAGCAAGCAGAGATCCTGAAAAAACATGAGGAACTGATACAGAAAATACACTGAAAACAAAGTCAGAACATTTCATTCTCCAAAGATTAACCTTCATGTGCCGTGGCAGTACGTGATAAAAATACTTTCTGCTGAATGTGTTGCACTTTAATGAAGTATATCCTATAGACTGGATCCCTGGACCCCATATAGACTGTAAGACGAGTTTGTGATCAGATATTCCCAGCTACAGCCTGGAGCGCAGTACACAGCTATTCATTAACTCTGACACTGTGCCGTTCTCAGTGCCTCTTGCAGCCACACCAGGGGTTGTTTAAGGACAAAGGGGATTTGCATAGTTTCTGCTGTGACTGCTGAACAGCAGATATAAACATGTTCTTCCGTAACCAGTATAAATAGGTTGTTTGTCCCTTTTCTACAGAGATCACTCGATAACCTTTGCTTAAGCGGGCACCATGGCTAAAATATACGCTTTTATTTACATTCAAACCGGAGAGACTTTATCTGGATGAAAACAAGAACTTTCTTTGCAGTTTCTCCTAGCCCCAGAGACCCGATTTCCTCCCGCTACAAACCCAGTGACCTTAAAAAATAATAGGCGCCAACATAAACACTGGGGACTTATTCCGATTGTTTCACATGCGGTAAATGCTAATTAATACAAACAATGAGGTAGGAATCTGTAATATAGGATTTTAGACCCTGCTGAGCTTATGGACTGCAGAGGACGTAACGTTGGCTCAAGGGAAAATCGTCAGGTCTGTACTGCTTTACAAATGTAAGGGAAATCATCAGCGAGAGGTACTCTTCTCATATGAAGGACGTATCATAGAGGTAACCAATGCAGCTCCTCTACGGCCCTTGGTGAGAAGGAGCCTAGCATAGCTGATTCATATGACCATGCTTGGTCCAGGAAACATAAACCATGTATCAGCCATATCTGCTGGACCGACTGTATCATAATTTTCCTCATATACAGTACTTTAATTACTTTTTTTTTTTTTAGCTTTCTTAACGAAATAGGCATTTGAAGTTCAGGTGCCTCTTGTACACCACTGTGTACTGGAGTACAGATTCCCATGTGGCACTGAGATCTGTACATTCATGGGCTAGGTCAGGCTTTAACAGACCTGGCATTCATGGGCTAGGTCAGGCTTTAGCAGAGCAGAACAAGCAGAGGAGTAATGCGTTATGCCAGCTCTTGCCCTCCATGCACTCCTCTGCCTGTTCTGCTCTGCTCTTGCCCTCCATGCACTCCTTGCCTCTAATAGCCTCTATACGATGTGGTATACAGGCTATTGGCAGAGCAGTACGAAATCAAGGCAGGAGTTCACAGCGCATGTGAGCACATCACTCCTCTGCTTGTTTCACTCCACTAAAGCCTGACATAGCCCAAGAACGCCAGGCTTTTACAGAGCAGCACTGGTACAGTCAGCAGCAGCAATGCTCTGGCCTGTACAGCACTCAGTGTGGTCACAGGGGAATCTGTACTCCAGTACACAGCAGTGCACGAGAATACAGATTCTAAAGTGCAATAGGCACCTGATCACCAAGTGAAATGTAAAAAATGATTTTCTGCATGTTCACAATCCGCTTTAATAAAGTTATGTTGTAAGTTTAGGTATACTTTGAGTATATAGGATTAAAGTGGTTGTACAGTATTAGAAAAACATGTCAGTCTTCTTCTAGGAACAGCACCACAACTGTCCACAGGTCGTATCTGGTATTACAGCTCAGCTTCTTGGATTCTCACAGTGGTTTTCCAAGAAACAGGTGTAACAAACAAAACACCTCAAATGGTTTTCTACCTCCCTGACAAAAGAGACAGCTCAGATTTAGAATTATTAGGGAGTTTTTTATCCATTGGTGGAAATTATTCACTAGAAGGATTTTGCCACCATAGGCTTTTATGCTACTTATCAACCTTTTAAAGTTAGCTTCAAGGAAGTTTGCTATGCTGCATTGAGACAGCCCATTCTGAAGACCACACCCCTTTTTTGGACCATGCCTCTTTCCGTGCTGCAGGACTGCCCCCTAAGTGAGGGCTTAGTCCGATGAAGGTGCCAAAGACACCCAGGGTTGTTTTATTGGGAGTTGCCACCTGGCTTCTGCAGCACTTGGGAGATTTGTCAATATGTCCGGGAGGTCTCTCCTTTTTTTGAGAGCCTCCTGAACATCCCAGGAGGGTTGGCAAGTATGCTTTATGATGCATGAATCGGTCACACTATATGCAGGGGCGTAGCTAAGGGCTCATGGGCCCTGGTGCAAGAGTTAAGCTTGAGCCCCCTTTCCCTCAGAGCTTTGTAGCCAGGGGCAGGGAAGCACATAGCCTTCTGGCTGCTTGAGGCAAAAATTAAACCAGAAACCATGCCAAATTCTTGACCTAACCCCTTCCCTTCCGCCAGAAGTGTAACTTGACCAGCATGCACTTTGTATAATATCAGTGTCTTCTTATGCAGCACAAGAGATTTGGGCCCCCTTGGGCTCCTGGACTCAGTAGTGACTGCTACCTCAGCACCCCTTATAGCTACGCCCATGCTAGCCCACTGCCGACTTTACAAGGGGTCTAAAGCATATTCTAAAATACTAGTTATCTATTTCCCCTTAAAAAAAAGAAAAGAAAATAACAGTCATGTTTTCACATCCTTGTCTTTACTGCAAAGTGATATACCCAGCATGCACTGCAGTCGGTCTCCACGCCACACATCACTTCTTGTTCTTACTCGCTTGTTACTGATGGAGAGTCAGCAACCCTTATATATCCTGTTCAGATGCCACAAGTCTAAAAACCACAAGTACTTGTGTGCAAAGTCCTTCAGATAAGTGGATTTTTCAAATTCTCACCCCCACCTAATTTTTTTCTCAGCAAACTGGTAAAACGATTAACTGCTTCATGCAAAACTAAATATATATTAGGGCTCATGCACATGACCATTGTCAGCTGATGCGGACCCATTCACTTGGTGCAGATGTGGATCGCAGACCCTACTCAAGTAAATGGATCCTGCTTCCGCATATGGCGGCCCTATGGTCGGTGCACGTACATTGCGTACCGCAGTATGTGGTCAACCGACACATGAGCCCTTAGGTTGTAATGTATGGTCTTAGTCTGCGAGATGGATCCATCAACCCAAGCTCTATCTAATGGCAAGTGATAGGGCCAAAGTAATGTAGCTATTGGCTACAGTTATGTAGTGCCTCTAAACATCCACATGCATCAACTGTGCAATACTACAGATCTCCTGAAGTCCTCGTATAGTTTACAGGTGAAGCACGTGGTGGCTGTGAACACAGAGCAGTACTATCATGAGACACTCCACAGAGCCTAACATTTATCATTTCTATTGCTTATGTAGTACTGACATAGTCTACAGACCTTATCATCACTCACTTCCCCCCTGGGGCTCAATCTAGATTACCTATCAGTATGTCTTTTGGTGTGTGGGAAGAAACCCAAACATGGGGAGAACATACAAACTCCATGCAGATGTTGCCCTTGGACACGTTTGAACCCAGAACCCCAGAGAACCACAGAGTCACCATGCTGCAAAAAAAAAAAAGGAATCTGAGAGCACAAGGCTTCAGATTACTGCAAGAGGGCACCCTACACATTTACTAACCTTCAAGAAAGAAGGTCCAATCTTGAAAAGGCATTTTAGGTATACTTTGGGTAGGACTGAACCTGAGAACCACTGAGGACATGCTCTATTTTTTTGCAGAGCCGCAGAACAGAAGTGCGGATGCATCTTCTACGGCCCCATTGAAAATGAATGGGTCTGTGCCCGTTCTGCAAAATTGCGGAACGGATGCGGACCCATTATGCAGACGTGTGAATAGACCCTAAAGGAAATGTGTCACCAATTTTTTTTCTGCCAGTTAAAAACAGAAAGTAGCACATATCCTTTTTTGTAATCTATTTTTTTTCTATTTCCTGAACATGATTATGGGAGCTGCCATCTTGCCTGAGCTGTGCATTTAGAAAGCATTACGAAAATTGCTTTATGGCAGCCCCATGGGCCATAGACACAATGGTCAGGAGGGACCTCAGTGACTTATATGGGAAAATGTTCTAGGCATGCTCTGTGACCTGTGCAGAGGTCATTGTACAAGGAAAGAATAGATGAGCTCTGACAATCACCTATTGTGAATGTTGGATCGTGCCTTATCTATACACAGAGGTGATATCATTACAGGCAGAATTAGAATCACGGATAAGCAGATACCTGCAATAAAGTGACATGTACAGACCAAGACGTGCTGCCTGTTATTATTTTTAGTGACCACTGCAGGATTTTATGGGGTTTTTTTAAATATAGATAGTGACATGGAAAATGAAAAATATCACCTTTAAAAATATATTGAACATAAAAACATGATTTAAAGAATAGGTAATTTTCTGATGATACGTTCCCTTTAAGTTTTAGAGCAGTATATTGTCCAGGCCACTGAGGCTAATAGGTGTATTTCATGAGAGATTTCACAAGCATATGATGTGGATTGAAACACCAACAATGTTGTTAATGCAATGGAAAAAAAATCATGATGTGTAATATCGTCAGGGGATCCTGGAGTAAAGAAAGTCAGTTTTTCATTTTGGGCATTGACTGCATGAGTTTGTTATATAGGGGTTAATATTTTTCCTGACAACCGGCACGTCTAGGGCTATGTAATGGAAATAACCCAGGTGCGCTGCAAATGTTCAGCCATTCTTTATGAGAGAGGGAAAAAAAGAAGCTGCCTCTAGGTACATGCAATCTGGCCTTTAGAATAGTATCGCACAGCCTGTTAACCTCCCACTGCACCCCGCTTCTGTATAATGGTGACCCCCAGGAGAAATACACCCTCCATACACATGCATATCTACTTATATACAATGAGGTTGAGGAATGGTTCATTGTTTTATAGTTTCCGATAATCTTTTACATTATTGTGTTAAAAAAATTTTTTCAAAAATACATTTATATTTTATATATATATATATATATATATATATATATATATATATATATATACTTAACTCCCCTTTTTATGGCATTACCTCCCCTATACTTAACTCCCCTTTTTATGGCATTATCTTCTAACAGGTCTGTTTTTATTTTCTGATTTTTTCTTTTAAATTCTATTTTCTGAACATGATTATAGGGGCGGCCATCTTGCCTGAGCCTTTTTTAATAGCACTTGGAAAGCATTAAGAAAATTGCTTTATGGCAGCCCCATGGTCCATAGACTATACACAAAGGTGATATCGTTACAGGCAGGATTAGAATGACAGATAAGCAGGTAACTGCAGTAAAGTGATCTGTACATCTGGTGCTTATTATTAGGCTTAGTGGCCAGTGAGAAAACTGCAGGATTTTATGGCTTTTGCTTAAACATAGATATTGAATTGAAAATTAAAAATAACACCATCAGAAATTCTTTAAAACTAGGTTAAAAATAAAAACATAATTTAAACAATAGATTATTTTCTGAGGACATATTCACCTTAAAACTGATAACACTGACCCAAATCAATGGAGATGAGCTCAAAGTTTAATATTCCTCTTGCTCAATGTCCAAGAAGTTGAGCTATGAGGAGGTGTTTGACTCAATGTCCAAGAAGTTGAGCTGTGAGGAGGTGTTTGGCTCAAATTCCAAGAAGTGAGCTATGAAGAGGTGTTTGGCCCAACGTCCAAGAAGTAAGCTGTGAGGAGGTGTTTGCTGTGGTCCTCATGGTGAAGAACTGTTTCAGTTGCTGTGCCTGCCTTTGACATGAAAGAAAGTCTATGGAACTTGATACAGGGTGGTCTTTAGATCTCTGTGTCACGCTTTGCCCACTTAGTCCCTGTATTAAGGAGATGTCTAGTAGTAACCAAGCGAGATGTCCATGAGGAAGATTGTCCATTGCTGATAGCTATAAGTTTCTTTACTCCATGCTGCCACATATTCATCTTACTTTGCCTGAAATGATCCCCACTCACACTAAAGGGTTATGTCTGGGTTCTAGAGTTCAATGATGTATCTTTCAATATCAGATCGATGGGAGAGCCCTCCCTGATCAGCTCTTCTCAGCTGCTGCCCGGGCCAGAAAAAAACATGGTGGATGGAGCCGGAAACAGAAGGCTCCATCCGCTGCATAGTGGTCAGGCCAGTGTACTTCAGGTCAGCTCCCATTTATGAATGCTGCAATAACCCGGCACAGCCACTAAACAGTGGACAAGTTTTTTTGCTATCCTTCTGTTATTGTAGTATGCTCCAGCAAAACATATGTTATACTACATTCCTTGTCTATTGATTACCTGCAGTATTAAAGTGAGACGGGATGACCATTAGACATGAGTATTTGGCATTTCAGTTGTAGGTTTAAGTTCTGTAAGGGGTTAAAATGTCGCTAACTGACATCAGATAAAACTGAACTCAATGAAGCAATCATTCCCAGTTACTGTAATGTTGTCTTTTTAACCCATGGATGACAGAGTGCTTTGGTCATCAGTGACGACACATTTTTGCATTTTTGTATTGGGCTACCCAAGTACATTTTGTATCATTTTTGCATTATGACACTTAGCACTTTCTTATTATATACTATTTTATAGAAATATACATTTTATAGAAATATACATTTTATAAATATATAAAATAAATTAAAAAAAAAAAAATATATATATATATATATGTGTATATATATAAAATATGATATATATATATATATATATATATTATATTTTAAATGCTATTTTGCAGTAATTATTTTTAATGTTATATATATATATATATATATATATATATATATATATATATATATATATATTATATAATAAGCGCAAAGAGCTTTTACTTTTCATACATTAAGTATAGCAGAAATACACTGTTCACCGGTGTATTTGCGCATTAAGCAGTGTGCTGCTACTTATAGTTCTATGCATTATGTTGCAGCCAAGGTAGCGTGCACCTGCGCCTTTATTTATATATATTATGAAGGTGCTGGTTTAATTTTCTTTTGTGATATATATATATGCTTGTCTTGGCTATCAGGTGCCCAACCTGCTTTGGCAATATTGTACAGTGAATAGATTAATGTTGCCATAGCACGTATCACGAATCATTATCATCATTATTATTGTCATGTTTTATGTATCTATTATTGGACTTTTTAATGGTTTTTAGCAGTAAGCCCATGTGCTGGCTGTTTGAAGGGTTAACTGTAGCAAGAAAGCCTCGCAGCGCTGAAACTTTCCATTTCTTGTGCTCCGCTGCATCGAGAGTGTTAAAAAAAAAAAAAAAAGACAGCCAACTCAAAGCTATTATCGTAGTTCCTTAATACCAGTAACACTGTGAAAAGTTACCCTTGGCACAGGTACAGTTAAAACTCGCCCAGCGTGCCTTATCGTTTTTGTGAATCTCTGCCAATCTTCCAAAGTGAGGCAGCTACAAAATGTCCGCCGCTACTCATCCGCCATTTTGTCAATGGATCTGAATTCCGTTTTTTCTCTCCCTCTTTTTTTCAGACCGGGCTGCAGCTTCTGCGCAGCATAGGCAATTTCTGAGAAAGTAAACAGGCTTGAATTCAGAATCTTCCTGTTTTATTTCGCCGGACGATTGTTGCTGACTGACTACTCAGGAGAGAAAAAAAAGCTTACAGACGTTTGGATAGAAACCAATGTCTGCTTTCGACAAGCTGACCTTGGGGCAGTGCCATTAACTGTTCTCTGGTAATACGCACAAGTAGCGATACTGTCAGCATCAGCCACGCACTGTGACCCAGCTCACAAACAAGCAACGGTATGCAAAGTCTACCCTGCCATTCATTATCGGTTACCTCCCTCTCTGCACACAAGGGGTTAACTGGGTAACCAACCAGTAGGAGATGCTTGATGACAAACAGTGACAAAAATTAGCAATTAGGATTCACATTTTCAGGGGAATTTTACAGGTTCTTAGTTTATATATAATATGCATTTGTTTTATTTTTTTTTGGTATTTTCTTTGGATTTTGTATTCGTCTTTTTTTGTATTTTTACATGCTCAATGTCACTTTGCATGTTAGGGTGGTGTCACCTATTTTTTTGGGTGGCATTTTGTAGGCATTTTACGTTTTTTTGTGCAATTTTTCTACTAGTGTTTTTTTCAGTGTTTTTACAGCAAAAAATTACGGCTTCAGATGTTACATGGAAGTCTACGGGATTTAATAAGCACACAGTACACACACGTGTCTTTTTGTAGTGGTGCATTTTAACACTTCAGGTGCATTTTTGGGTCAATGGCATTTTATTTTTAAATGCTTTGGGTGTGCTGTTTTTCCATCGTATTTCTGTTTTTTGCCCTGTTTGAAAATATACAAGTACCAGTGTGTGTAGCGTTTTCTGTATGGCGTTTCTTTTTACCAATGCATTTTCTGTATACTGCTCTACAGAGGAAGTGACATTACAGGGGAAGTACATAGGAAATACATAGTACACTGGTGTAAAGTAGAACTGGCTTAGTTGCCCATAGCAACCAATCAGATTCCACCTTTCATTGTCACAGCTCCTTTGGAAAATGAAAGGTGGAATCTGATTGGTTGCTATGGGCAACTAAGCCCGTTCTACTTTACACCACTTTGATAAATCTCCCCAATACTTCCCTACATAAAAACGCAAGGCATACAAAAAAAAAAAAAAAAACATACCTCTACTATTTTGCATTTTTGGATCCCTTTTTCGGACAAAAAAATGCACACCAAAAAACTGGAGGAAACTTATCAACACTGCTAAAGGATTTCACATTTCATTTTTCAGAGTGCCTTTGGAAAATGAAAGGAGGAACCTGATTGGTTTCTATGGTCAACTAAGTCAGTTTTCTTTTCCGTCAGTTTTGTTAAATCTCCCCCACGTGTGGCTGCACACTTACAAATCAGTGTAGTTTATGCAAATTTTCTGTGTGGATTTATTTGCAGTTTAGGGCAAGTTTACGCAAACCAAAATATGTATGTGTTACTTTTTGGATTTAGTTGCGAATTTTCATGTAGATTTGCCCCAGATCTTACTTTCTGCAATGCATTCTGCAGCGAAAGTCCACACAAACAATTACAGATGTCAAAATCCACACCACAGGTCAATTTCCAAGCGCACGTTCTGGCATTTGTCCTGTCAGTGCTGAAAGTACTGGATACTAGCCAAGAAGTATACTTACCAACATTTCAGTTGGTAAAATTGGGCATAGAAGCCCCGCCCCAGGAGCGCACTCGAAAACACCCACTGGTGTGTGTGTGTGCCCATTTGCTGTTTGAGACAGGGTAAATTTGCCAAGACTGTCTCTGGAAATCAGGGACAGTCCCGGCAAATTCAGGACAGTTGGCAAATATTCAGAAGTGACAGCCCGGTAAAACCAGTCATTATAGCATGCTGCCCTCTGTAAGACATCATAGAAGAAGTGACTGGTTCCTTTTCTCCCCGACAATTGTCTGCTCATCTGTGGAGATAAAGATCTGCATTTACAGTACATGCAGTGATCCCCTCCACTGTATGGGGATGAAAGATGATTACTGCAGTCACTTGTCTACTCCTTCATGGTAGCAGATCACTGTTCACACAGCGCTGCCCAGAAACAATGACTGGGGTGTTGTTTTGCTTGTTTTTGGGTGATTTGAGGCACCTTTACATGGGCCTAAAACAAGCCTTAGAAGGAAAATTGGTTCCTGTTCCTGTCAGACGTTAGAACGGACAGCACCCGGACTGAACTCTGACCCATTCAAATGAATGGATATCTTCACATGAGCGATTTTCCTCACAAACCATTGGTCCATAGCGAGAAAACCGTTGAATGTATCATCCTGCTCCGATTCTCCTGCATGACTCATTCACTTACGTGAGTAGGTCTGCGAGAAAAATTGACTTCGCAAGGATGCCATCCATGGCCGGTCCATTTAAACTCACCCAAGGTCCATCGTCTGGAACATGAAAAAGTTAATACTAGCCATCTGTAAGGAGCCTTAGACTTGCCAATGGATCTGCACTGAGCAAGTCTAAGGGTGCCTGCACACACTGCGGATTTTGTTGGAGAATTTTCCGCGACTGAAAATCACTTCCATTCACCTGAATGGGGCATGAGGAAATTCATGTTTTCGCCGCCCATTCAAATGTATGAATTGATTTTCAGGCGTGGAAAATTCTGCAACAAAATCAGCAGCGTCCTAATGCTGCATTTATACTTCCCCAGCGAACAGGCAATTATCAGGATGGGACCATTACTTCTTGATAATTGCCTGCTCGTCAGTGGAGGTGAAGAACAGCATTTCCATCAGGAATCACCCTCACTGTGTGGGGCAGAGCGATGGCTACTACTGTCGCTTGTCCCTATACAGATTTATTGTCCCTGGGCAGCAGATAACTGTTCACATCGCACTGCCCAAAAACAATGATATATGAAAGAAAACCACCCTCATTTCCAGATATGGAGGCAAATCCTATCACGTGATGCTTATAGGAGACTTCAGCAGGTCCTTGATCGAAACATCGAGAGACTTGGGAATGGGCCCATTCTGCAATTTACTCCTTGTGGTTGTGGTGGCCTAGGTGGGGACTGGAAAGACAAACATCAAGAATGCAGTTGACAGATTGTCTTTAGTTTCACGCATAGATTTTCACAATTTTACAGCTTTTGGCTGCTTGTTCTCAGTATCACAAAGATGCCTTCTGCCTGGTCCCATCACAGAACACAGAGGCCAGCAGCTGCCATCATGTGTACAGAAATGGCTAATACTCGTTATTTGATTTTTTTTAGTTTGTAGCATCACCTTTCACCGCCTCCAGCCCTGATAACAGAATTTCATAACCATCATATGAAACGGTACTGGTGGGACATCTCACACTTGTCTTGGGTTGTCTTTTAAGCGTCATATAAAGGCCTATAAGTGTCCTGTAATGTGTGCTGGATTTTCTAACTTTTTTGTAGTTGCGTATCATTTAGCTTTTATTCTTTTGCATACGTTGTAGTGAGAAGATGGAAAACAAAATGCAATTCCACCATAGTTTTATAGGTTTCATTTTTACAGCATTCCCTATGTGGTAACACTGACCTGTTGCCTTGATTCTTCAGGTCAGTATGATTATATTTTGGCAGGTGAAGCAATGAAAAAATGGTAAATTGTCCATTTAGATTTTTCTCCATTTATTTATGTTTAATTTTATTATGGGGAAAGTGGGGTGATTTGAGCTTTTATATTTTTAAAATATATTAGTAAGTTCTCCTAGTGGACTTAATCATGCGCTCGTTAGACTGCTTGTCCCATAGACTGCAGTGAATTACCCATTGCAGCCTATGGGAGTTTCAGGCAGGGCTACACATGAACTATCGTATGGTTGCCTCTGATTCTTTAGAAGGCACAAGGCTACCACAATGCACAAATGGCTCCTGCAATCTCAGTACATAGAAGCCATTCAGGCCTCAGAAGTGCAGCTCTCCTGGGTAAAGCCACCTCAGATGATGTGTGAGAGGTTACATTTCTGTGATTGGCCTTATTGACGATCACAACCATTAGCTCCAAATTTCTACTGTTTAAAAATACCCGGCAGATATGGCGTCCGCTCAGCTTCTGATTGGGTGCCATCTTAAAAGACCCGACTTCCGCTGTCATTGTGTGGTGGAGGCCTGGTATTAAAGTTGTCTGGATTGGAAAATCCATTTTAAAATACCTAATTTGGTCATTTTGAGTCAATAACATTCCATGGAGGAGGTGCATACACAAAAAGACCACTAGTTTGAATATGTACTGTGCAATACTTAAACTCCCCTGTGGAGGCAGTGCAGGGAAATCAAACACTGATGTCAGATTGCTGTTAATCCCAGCATTGGGATACCCTGTGATCAACTATTAACTGAGGATCCTTCTAGCAAAAAAAGGTCCTTCACACCAGTCAGTTCCTTTAAGAATCACACTAAACCGCATTAGATCATGTATCGTTCTTCAGACTTACTGCAGCATGATTCAGTTTTCATGACTTCTGTACAGTTTCCAGGACCTATGGAGGTCACATTACTGACAGGTTATCACCACTCATAACAATGAAGACTAGATTAACTTGGATAGAATTCATCTTGCTAGGGCATACGTCCTTGTTCACCCTTCAAACATTCTCCATTTTGAAAACCTACTCAGCCATGGGATCACATACGTAGACACCCCTCTACATTTATGCATAACTGATATATTCCCTAGAAAGATGTTGCAGAAAGTATAGAGAGTATGCTGGGGGGGTTGGGATCCTGAAACAAAGACACCCTCGGAGCCTGGTTTTAGGCGCTAGCTCTCCCTACAGCTGCTGGAAGGTGCGTGCAAGATTTATGGAATTCTATAAATACATTCTGAAAAAGATTTACTGTTCTTTGAGGCTGAGCTCGCTGGAGGCTCTTGTCAGTGAGAATGAGACACAGGAGCCGTTAGACTTGAAATTAACTCGCTGGAGAAATTTGCACAGCTTGCTAGGCAGACAGCTTGCACCAATATGGCAAAGTTTGCCCGGCGATTAGACACTTGGGAGCACCCCCCCTCCCCATCCTCCGTCTTTGTGATTGGCGTCATATATAGCCAAGCATCCACTGACTTAATAAACACGATGCTGCCTCCCCCTTTAATGGCACTTAGAGGATTTCTTTCAGGCTTCTCGCTTATGTAACGCGTCTTCTTCATTATGCATTTCATAACTGATTGGGGATGACATCACGATCAGTCCGGAACAAAGGGGACGTAAAGAAAAAACGCAGAGATGATAGATTAGTCAAATTAGCTGCGAACTCTCAGGTTCACAACCAGCCCTGTCAAGGGAGATAGCAACGTCTTGTGCCTTTTCAGGCGAAGCGTTTCCCATTAAATGACTGGGACGTGACAATCCACTTTATTCGCTTCCCAGCTCGGAGAATGCTGGGTAACTGGAAATCTGCATGGCAACAAATCTGATTCGAGGAAACAGCCAAGACGTTCCTGGCCATTTAAAGTGGAGGGGGGTGTCTCCTTTTTTTAATAATAGGTAACGTGGATGTCTCTATTCTGGATACAAATTAGTGGACTGCTTCTGAGAACGGCTCAGAAAGATGGAGGAAAAGTTTGAAAAGTTAGATTTTGTTGCATTAGAGATTTTATGCAGTATTATTATTGTTATGCAGGCTGATCGTTGCTTCAGTGAGCTTACAATCTAATTTTTTCACCCACAGGTACAGAAGCATTACTTTCAACAATGGACGAAACTTAGAAAACAGACCTAGTAACGGACACCAAAAACCTCAAGGACCAATGTGCAAGGTCAGTAATTAACCCCATGTTCTTTTTTCAGTTTTTGAACAGCTAAAAATTTGGCCCCAGGGAAAATATGTAGAATTGCTCCACAATAAGGGCTCATGCCCATGACCATATGTATTTTGTGGTCCGCAAAAAACAGATATGCAAAAAATATGGATGACGACCACGTGCATTTTGCAGAACGAAACAGCTGGCACCTAATAAGACCTCATTCACACGTCCGTGAAATTCGTCCGCATCCGATCTGCAATTTGCGGACCGTTTATGCGGATAGGATGCGGATCCATTCATTTCAATGGGTCCTGGAAAAATGCGGATAGTACACCGTGTGCTGTCCGCATCCGTGTGTCTGTTCCGACTGTCCGCATAAAGAAATCCTCCTGTCCTACTTCTATCCTGATTTTCCGGTCCGTTGCCCAATGAAAGTCTATGGATCCGCAAAAAATGCGGAAGACATGCGGAAAGGCATCCTCATGTCATCCGTATTTGCGGATTCCGTTCCAGGAGGAGTGAAAAAAAAGATGTTATTCATCATGACATATGGATACATCCTTTCTGTTTTTTACGGAAAAACGGAACGGATGTCCTGGAAAAACGGAGTTTTTTGCGGAACAACGGGTCCGCAAAAAACTGACCGTTTTCCAGGATGTGCAAAAATACGGACGTGTGAATGGGGCCTAAAACCATACTATCCTTGTCCGTAATGCGGACAATAATAGGACAATAATAGAACAAACATACGGAAAGGGAATGAATACGGAGTAACCTCCGTTTTTTTCTGTGGACCCCTTGAAATGAATGGTTTGCAAAAAAAAAATGGAACGGACGCAGAAAGAAAGTACGTTCATGTGCATGAGCCCTAAGGCATACGATGGAAAAATGGCAGATCCCAAATTTCAGTGTCAGATGACTATAATATTAGGGTCTGTATTACGGCCAAGCTCTGTGGTGGTCTTTATATGGACCCTTTATGTGGGCATTATGTAACCAGCTGTCTCTGGTGAGAGAACCCTTTCACTAGAGTTGCATAACTTCACAAGTGATAATCTGATACGGTTTTCATTGAGTGGGTGCACGCCCGTGGTGGACACCTGGGGACCCTCATTCCGCCAGCAGCTGAATCTTTTCCCATTGAAGTCTAGTCCGTGAAATATGTGAAGCTGTTTGCAGTGCACTCGTGCCTTTATTATCTCTCCTAGCACGCAAATCCCAATAACTCTTCAAGGGTGTGGAGCCCTTCTCCCTTTGATCACAGGCAGGTATAAAATCTATTTACCATTTCGATGGCTTATGAAGCAGAGACAAGTGGATGTCTGAAGGGTGTGATTTCTCCTAAGATGTCTGGCTAAAGAGTCCCATGACTGAGAACCCCGACCGCTGTTCATGTTTCCTCTGTACACTGTAGAATGAATTAAAAAGGACCCACCGCCTCTCCTGACAATATATTCACCATCATTTAATTACTCTGGATCAGCTCTGTGTTGTGCAGTTCCTCTGTTATTCCTCCTAGAAATGTATGTAGAAGTTGACAACTGGCTGTTAGCAGATGGGTGTGTGTTCTGACACACTCTGGCACTGACCAATCAATGCTTATATTCACAGAGTATATAGTGACACACCCTTTCGAGGAATTACAGAGGACTGGAGCAATGGTCCAGTATTGTTATTTCATGAGAAATACAAATATTTCCTAAAATTCTGTCAATCTATTTTAGAAGCCAGGTCCTCCTTAACTAGATTGTGTGCGAATAGAAAAATATGGCTGCTTTCTTCCAGAAACAGCACTACTCTTGTCCATTGGCTTTTACTGGTATTGCAGCTCCGCCCTATTTAAGAGGGTATTCCGGTTATAAGAAGTTATCCCCTATCCACAGAATGGGGGATAAGTAATAGATCGGTAGGGGTACTTCCACTGGGATCAGGGCCAGACTGAGTACTTAAAGTAGCCCTGGAAAAAATACTAAAAGTGACCCCGTTTTGTAGTTGGGTCCAAATTGATGGAAGGCAGGGCCAAAACAAGTAGACGGGGCCAGCAATACCATACTGCGGCACATTATACCAACCCAACAGAGCCAAATACAACAGTCCATCATCAAATACTGCAAGCAGCACAAAATTAGGGATACGCTCAGCCACTCCATTATATTTTTATGGGAGTTTCGGATATAGCCAAGCACTGCACTCAGTTATCTTTGTAAACTCCCATAGAAATGAATGGAGCAGCCAAGCGCTTGCCAGACCGATGCTCCATTGATTAAAGGAGGCTCTACGGGGTACCCTGTTGTCGTGATCGGTGGAGGTCCTAGACCATCCATCTAATAGTTATCTGCTATCCTGTGAGTAGGGGATAACTTAATTTAATCGGAATATCCCTTTAAGGAGGAGCATGTTTTAAAGCTACCTAATATAACGTTTAAAGTGAGACTTTAAGGCCAATTCTAGGAAGCCACTAGGAAAGTGATCATCATATCATGGACTCAAGCAATCCCAAGGGGTCACCAAGAGGTTATACAGTCTGCTCGTCTTCAAAATCCCCATCCAATGTAGTGGGACTGCCAGCAGCCTTGTATATGTAACACTAGTCTTTTTTTAATACGGGTTCCCAATATATACATCCACCTGTTGCCCTCGCTGCTTGCACAGAGCCCGTTTCCCATTTTAAACAGTTTGCGTACCAGTCTACATTCCTCCCTGTCTACAGTTGGACATACTTCGTCCTGCACGGTACATTATATGCGATACATGCAAAGAATGCGGTAGGCAGAGGCTGGAACCGTTGTGCCAGATGGCAAGTACCAGCCAGTGGCTTGACAGGCCATGATAAATTAGTTACTGGGAATCCCAGATTCATGTGGAGACATGGACTGTTTTTATGATACAGCTTTTTCCTGCTTTTTCGATGTATAAATAGCAGTAGCTGTTTGGTAGATAAGAGTGTTGAACAATGAACTTTTTGCTGCAGACCTTACTTCGAAACCCCTTGTCAGCAATTTGTTAGCATACATACACTACCAGCAGAACCTTTGTGATAGACCAAGAGGAATCTATAGGCTCATGTAGTCCATACACCAAATTCTAACCCTGGTACAGCAGAAATGGAGATTTATGAGAAGTTCAAAGTTATCCAGTCTTCAACGGTCCAGTTTGGCCACCTTTGCCCATTTGAGTCCTGTTCTAAAGGAGTAGAACCTAGTGAGGTCTCATCCTGTTGTAGTTCATGTTGTGATTTAGAGATGCTTCTTCATTGCAGCCTGAACCAGTTTTGGCAAAGTACCCGCATCCATAGAGATGGCTGGTGTCATATTTTGCCCTCTAGTCTCTGCAAACTATTTTACTTCCTAGGAGATCCTGGTGCTCAGCTCCAAGGGTATGCTATAGAAAAGGACCTTGGTTTCCCCTGGAACCTGATTAGTGGTTTCCTGGAAAACAGCAAGAGCTGCCATTTTTATAGTTGGGATAAGGTTGCTCTCCAGGTAGTCGTTCTCCAGGAAGATAACATTTTTTTTCAAAACTCTGCAGCTTCTATGGAGTCCATGTTTTAATATATGCAAATGAGCCTCTAGGAGCAACAAAGGCATTGCCTTTATACCTAGAGGCTCAACTCTCTCTGCAACTGCCATGCCTCCTGCACTTTGATTGACAGGACCAGGCAGTGAAAAAGTCATCACACCTCAACCTGTCAATGAAAATGGAGAGGGTGAAGCCGTTACACAGAAAGCAGAGCCTCTAGGAGTAACAGCAACGCCCTCGTTGCTCCTAGAGGTTCATTTGAATATAACAAAACTTCATTTTTCTCAGCAATGTGGGGACATATAAAAAGGCTCGGACTGGCCCACAGGGGAACAGGTAAATCCCCCTGTGGGCCCCTGAGTAAGGTTGGTCCCTAGTCCCCCACCCTCTACACAAGTGGCGCATGGCACAGCAGACGGACTGCAGTACATATAGGTAGGCAGCATACAGCACCTCAGCCAGCCTATGTTCATATGAAAAACTGGTTGGCTGAGGTGACAAAGGTAGGCCAGTCAGAATCCTCCTTCATCAGGGACCCACTTTCTCAAACTCTCTGCAGGGGCCTCCATTATCAATCATCTTTAGGGTCTTGCTGCATGAGCAAATAATGTTTGCATGTGGCTGGACAGCAGGCCCCCAGAACAAATTTTACTAGTGGGCCCGTAGCACTCCAGTCTGACACTGAATATGAACATGTGACCAACTCAGATGCCTTCAGCTGCCAAGCGCACATGCAACAGGGCAGCTATGTTCATAGGTACAAACCTGCTGACAGATGCCCTTTAAGAACAGTTCTATTCTATCTCCAACCACTTTTTTCTGTTGAATGTTCTTAGTATATTATGAGAGTAACTAGATCTTCCCAGTGTCCCGTACATTACACTCAGTGCCAGGTCACTGCTATGTCCAAGTGTACAATCCCTAGATCCCCACAACAGGTGCCTCCCGCACAGACATGCTAATTGGCCGGGTTGTAAAGCATACATGTAACCTGTCACACATTCACCTGTTAAAACAGCTATTTAGAATTGGCCACTAATCCCCTTTCAGGGGTCACTTTACACTTTCTGCATACTCTGCCTCTGTCTGTAAGCTGAACGGCCCATTTTCTGCCTGACTTTTAGGAACTGACCTGGCCTGGCCGGTCACTGGGTATACTTGGGCATTAAGAGTCTTTAGTTTCATGCTAAAACGGAATTGTTAATCCTGCTATAACTCTGACAAGAAACTTGATCAGTAAAAGGTCATATTCCTGAGAAAACAGTTACACCAGGCGCTGGAACGGGGAACCTAAAAAACGCAATGTTACAGCTTCCGTCACTGAGAATTTGGGGTCATTCACACATACATATATATACATATACAGATCTGTATTGATTCGATCTTTTTAATTGATATTCAGGATCATTATCCCTAACAAGTAGAGCAGAGAGGAGGATGGGTCAGCTATTTACCTCAGTGTTATGAAGTAACTTGTCCTGCTGTGTGATTAGGACATGGTTTTGTGTGAGCTACCGTAAGGGGACGGCGGCCATTTTGTTTCTCCTGATGATTTCTCCCCAGACAAAACCAGCCATATAACTAATGAAAGGTATTTTTGAATATGTTTATAATAAAGTAATATTTAAGTATTTTCATCTTCTTAATTCCTGGAGAACCCCTTTAAACTGAGTACATGCAACCACCTCAGTGAGGTGGCTGGAGAAATGAAGTAAAGAAAAAAACAGCAGGTGGTGCTATACAGATAAAGTAATATTTAAGTATTTTCAGTAATTTTGTTTTCTTAATTCCTGGATAACCCCATTAAATCTTCAACTGTCACCAGCCATATCTTCTGTTCAGGGGCGTAGCTAAAGGCTCATGGGCCCTGGTGCAAGAGTTCAGCTTGGGCCCCCCTTTCCTTAATGCTCTGTTTGTCTTCTTATGCGGCCCAAGGGTCTTTGGGCCCCCTCAGGCTCCTGGGCTCGGTAGTGACTGCTACCTCTGCACCCCCTATAGTTACGCCCCTGCTTCTGTTAGAAGCTGTGGCAGTTATTGGGAGACAGCTGCAGCAGAAAGGACAAACCCCCTGAAATGTCAGCCTGAAATAAATCTAGGAGAACAATTGGAGCAATGAATGGGGAGATCTCTGGATCTATGTGAGGTACAGGGCTGGTTCTAGTATTGTTAGAAACAGAATGTCAGTGGTCCATTTTTATAGATCCGCAAGTGACAGCATCTCTTTGTTCAAAATCTCTGTGGCAGTGTTCCATTGTTCTAGATCTTCCAGTGTCATTGCATCATTGTTCTAGTTATCCTAGACATTTGTTCTAGATCCTCAAGTATCAGTACTCTATTGATCTACATCTTCAAACGAGGAGCTCCCCAATACATTAGAGTGTCGGCTGACCCTGCCCTTCTCAGCAAGTTCAGCTGACAAAAGACTAAGGGGCACATTTATTAAGACCGGTGTTTTAGATGCCAGTCTTAATAAAGCCCTGCAATAGTGGTGGATCCGCCACAGTTATGAAGAGGCGCCACCACTTCTAAATGTAAAACAGGATCCTTGCTGTCTTACATTTAGACCATTTTCTATGCCTAAAACAGGCATAGAAAATGGCAAATGAGATGGGCCTCCCGTCCCATCCCCTTGAACGCCACACCCACTTTTTGAGACCTGGCATGAGCGGACCTTTGCGTTGCCCTTTGTGCCAGAAATACATCTAATTTAGGCATATTTCTGTTTAATAAATGACCCCCCTAAGAGTCCTATTATATCGGCAGATGAAGCAGGCGATTGTCAGGAAGGAAGCGTTCCTTCCTGACAATTGCCTGCTCGCCAGCAGAGGATCCAGCTGCTGTTACATGCAGCCATCTCTTCCTCAGTACGGGGAGGAGCGATCACTATGCCACCAAACGTCCCCATACCGAAACACTGTTTGCCAGCAGCAGAACGTGATTATACAGCTTGATGATAGACGACAAACGAGGATTTTTAAATATGAAAAAAGATTCCAATTACCCGATGAACAATCGTTTGCTCGATCATCAGGTAATTGGCAGTATTACACCAGATTGCCAGATTATCGGTAAGCGTTCATATGATCTGAACAATTATCTTCTGGTGTAATAGGGCCTTAATGTGTATGGCCACCTTAAGCTCCCAATGTCTCATTGTTCTAATCTTCATTTGTTCTAAGTTCTCAAGGGTTGGTGCTCCATTGTTCTATCTGAAGAGACTGGTGTCCCACTGTTATAGTATCACAGATATGACTACTCTGTTGTTCTAAAACAGCACGTTTCAGATCAGTGTTCTCCAACCTGTTCCCCAGTTGTTGAAAAATTGCAGTCCAGTATGCAACCATCAGGACATATTAATAATTGTGGTTTTGTAGCATGAGAGCTATTGGTTAGTGACCACTGTTCTAGAATCTCAAGTATCAAGGATGGGAACCCATATTTGTTAATGGCCCTATAGGGTATTTGAAAAGCCCTTTGAGGGACATGTAATTCTATGCTTTTCTGGAAAACAGTGCTAGAATTCCAAAATACTGTAGCTGCTAACCAGATGGAGGTTTGTTTTTTTTTTGTTAATACTAGAATGTGATGGAGACTTAATGGCATATAGAAGGTTAATTTCCATTAATTAATCCCAGTCCTAGTTACGTTGTGATTAACCTAAGACATGTATAATTGCATCGTATGCTGAACAACTGAATGAACTCAAATTACTGGTTTTCTGGTTCTTGTCCTACAGAATGGACATAGGCACAGAATAACCTTAAAATATTAGACCCATCAGACCTCAGATCAGCAGATGTGCCCATCAGACTCAGATCAGCAGAATGTGCCCCCATCAGACCTCAGATCAGCAGAATGTGCCCCCATCATACCTCAAATCAGCAGAATGTGCCCCCATCATACCTCAAATCAGCAGAATGTGCCCCCATCATACCTAAAATCAGCAGAATGTGCCCCCATCATACCTAAAATCAGCAGAATGTGCCCCCATCAGACCTCAGATCAGCAGAATGTGCCCCCATCAGACCTCATATCATGCCCCATCAGACCTCAGATCAGCAGAATGTGCCCCCATCATACCTCAAATCAGCAGAATGTGCCCCCATAAGACCTCACATCAGCAGAATGTGCCCCCATCAGACCTCACATCAGCAGAATGTGCCCCCATCAGACCTCAGATTAGCGTCTTGTGCCCCTATCAGACCTCAGATCAGCCCACCCAGCCACTTATAAAGACCATACTTACCGTACCTGTTCTGCGCTGCCGCTGCCGTCCGGTCCCACGCTCCGCGCTCTTCTCTCTTCCCTGCCGGCACGCACTATGACCTGACGCTGTTATGTTCCAGAAGAATAGTCTTCCCTTTCATAAAAATTTTATAAGGACTTAATTTTTGACAAAAAAATTTATACAGGTTAAAATACAATTTGACAGTTAGTGTTGAGCGAATCGAAGTGTCCGAAGTGGACTTCAATCTGAATTTCAGGAAAAATTTGATTCATCATGAAGGCGAAAAACATACTCACTTCATCCATTTGATGGCGAAGAGGCCGTCTCGGTCATCTGCCAACTTTTTTACGTGCACGGACGTGTAACGTCACCACTTCATCACATTGGCCGGGCGCGGCAACGTCATCAGTTTGCTCTCCTCAGTGGCAACAGTGTCCTTCACAAATGTACAGTATGCTACATGATTGCGGCGGTAAAGAAACAACGCTGACAACCTTGTAGAGTATTAAACCGGTTATACAGGGAATAAAAATTCACTTAACAGCGCTGGAGACTTACATGCTTAATTGCATCTTCCACCATGGTTTTGAGGTTTTGTTTTTATGGTATTCATTATATGCTAAAATTGACATGACAAGCTTATTCTCTGGGTCAGGATGATTACGACGATACCAAATTAATATCTTTTTATTATGTTTTACTTCCTAATAAAAAATCTTTGAAAAAATACAAATTTTCTTTGCCTCACCATATTCGCATGTCCATAAAAAAAATGTATGTTTTTGTCAACAGAGCGGCATGAGGGCTTCTATTTTTCCAGGGATGAGCGCTAGTTTGGGGTAAATATAACTTTTTGATCACATTTTATTCTGTTTTTGGAGGGGCAAGGGGAGAAAAAATGGCAAATCGCGCATTTTTATATATTTCGTTACGGCATTCACCTCACAGAAAAAATATTTGTATATTTTAATAGTTCGGACATTTTGAACACGACAATACCTGTAATGTTTATTTTTTTATTGTTAATTTATTTTCATATATAAAATTGGGAAAGAGGGTGATTTGAATTTTTTTTTTTTTAATTTATACAATTTTAATTTTAATGTCATTTTTAGTCCATATGGGGGACTTGTACATGCGATCTTCTGAGCACTTGTATCACAGACTGCAATAAAATATTATTGCAGTCGGTGGGATTTTACAGGCTGACTGTCAGGCAGTGCCTCAGGGTTGGCTTTGTAGGCAGGTGACTATGACAGTGGTGGGAGCCTTCGAACGGATCGAAGCACAGCAATTTCACCTCAGGGGCTCCAACTGGAGAGCAGACAGAGCCCCCCTCCTTTATCACTGATACAGGTAGTTGTGGCTGTGTGTCGGCTGTATTATACAGCCAGCACCTGCTGCGTATGGATCCCGCTCCATACTTCTCGAGCTCTGCTGATGTACTATTACGTTAGGGGGCACCAAGGAGTTAAGAAATCTCCCAATGAGAGAGATTAATCTACAGTGGAATCTTTGAAGTCAGTGTTGCTGTGCTTTCGTAATTTGCACCAAATTTATGAGACGTCATACATTGTTTGATCAACCTTGTGCACCTAAAATAAAAATAACAATTTGCCTAGAGATGTTCCTTTGCCCACCCATTATTGGAGTGTGACTTTTAGAAAAGTATCACTTAATAAATCTAGCCCACCTACTCGTCTAGATAACCATGTCCACTCTCCCATCCACTTTTCGAAAGGAGCAAAAACAGCATAAAATCATAAAATGTCATACATTTTTGAGAACAAATGGTGTACACAGAATTTTTTATGGCAGAAAACCGGTGTAGAGGGCTTCATAAATTTCCCCATTGGGTGAAATCTAAATTCTGATTGGTCATTGGACTTAACATTCACCAACAGTATAGCTCTGGTTGTCAAACTGCTGGGCCCCAAATCCAAAATGTCCTTGCATTAGTCATATTGACTGGTTGCATTCTAGAATCTTTTCCTGCTCTTTTTTACAGAGTGTTATGTTCCTTTAATGTAATTGCATACAGACATTGTGACTGTCACGTATTTACAGCCCAGGATATCCTTCATGTTTCACTGTATTTTATGTCTGTGGTGGACAGCTGTGGCCTGATGCCAGCACTTACAGTACAGTGCCAGTTCTAATGAATATCAGTCAACATGTGGCTGCTCTTACGACAGGACTGGCTATAAAAGTTATGACATGGGCCCTGTGTTTTCCAGATTTAATCAGGCTACTACAAGGGGAACGATGTGAAGTTTTACATCAAACATCAATTCCCTCTAGAATAAAAATTTTCCAGTAAATCCTTGCATTCTCCTCTTTCAACAGTTGGGTGACACCAACATGACATTGCCTACAGGTGTTGTCACCCAGACTTCCTAGGGAACTGATACTCTGTTCAGGATCCTCATCTCCTGAACAGAGCGCAGAGTGATTACAAAGAATCTCTCACTCTGGAGGACTGGTACTGTGTAATGCTGCATTTCTCCTGTGGTGGTGCTGCAGGGAAATGAAACACTTACTGCCAGGTTTCCAATAGATGACAGCTGAACACTGGAGTATCCAAGAGTGGGACACTTTGTGATCAGCTTATCGTCAAGGGACCTTTCTAACAATTAGAGACTGACCAGAACAGATGCCAGTCAGATGTATAGAAATCAAATACCGCAGTGCAGCACAAAATACTGTATTCAACTATATCACTGTCCTGAGGATGACAATACAGTTTAAGGCCCCATTCACACGACCGTATATTTGCGGGCCCGCATTACTGCGGACCCGCAAATATACGGGGGCCGCCCGGCATGTGTTCCACAGCGCTCGGAACACACGGCCGTGCGGCCCCATTGAAAATGCCTATACTTGTACAAGTATAGGACATGCTTCAAAAGTGCCGCGGCTCCCAGCCCCATAGAGGTGAATGGGGCCGCATCTATTCCCGCATTTTTGCGGATAGATACGGCCCAATTCATACGGTCGTGTGAATGGGGCCTAATTCAGGAGGCACCTACGGCCAGTGTACCTGATTCTCCTACATTAATTAATGCTGAGAGCATCAGATCATTATGTACCCAGCCAGTGGCCATTAGGAGGGCACAGTCAGCCCCTTGGGCGTCTGCCCATCGGGAAATTTCCCTGGAGGGTCTACGTACACCCCTGCCTGAAATATATATGAAGTATATGGATATATTTCTACTATGGATATAAAGAGTCTAAATATGTTTTTAGAAACATTCACACTGTTCTATCTAGATAAGGCCACGTTCACATCAGTGCTAGCAATTTCTGTTGTTCTGCTCAGTTAGAGGGAGAGGTGACTATAATGGGGTTTGTTTTGGTGTTAGCTTTTTTGCGGAAGAAAAGTCCTGCATGCAGGGCTTTTTTGTTGCCTCTTTTTGGCGGAATGTGTGACAGAGGCCCCCAATTGAATCTCCAATGCAGATGTGAACAAACCCTTAGGAAAGCTTCATTTTAGATATATTTCACTCTTATCTTGTAGATTGGTGACTGGGGGAATTTCCAGATAACTCAATGCTGACATGCTGACGTTACATGATATTACAAAAAGCTACATCTTTGAGCACTTTTTGAGCCCATAAGATGTCTCCCCAGCTCTGCTCCACCTCCCCTCTCACAGCATGCAGTCTCACAGACACACAGAAAGTGCAGCTGCAACCCCTACTCCCCATCTTCTATGTGTTGTATTACAATGGATTGACTGATAACTAAGGACTCCTTAGTCCATGGCCAATACAAGTTGGCAGGGTCATGAATACCATAGTGTAACACAGAATACCATACCACAGAACTAAATATCACAATGCAGCACAAAATACCTCCTCAGAAGCTGTCCCTCTGTGGTGGCCATCTATTGCTGCCACATTCAGTCTTCCTCCTCTAATTGTCTCTAATATAGATATGGAGCAGGGGGCTTAGTGAGATGTGGGCCTCAATACCAAACCAGCCCTATCTTCAGAATGCTGCCTGGACTTCCGCTAAAGTTCACCCAGTAGTATGTACCCGCCCAACGTCAGTGAGGGTGGCCCAATGAGGATCTGCCCACTGGGAAAATTCCCTTTAGGGTCTATGGTTAGTCCGTCCCTGCTCCTAAAAAGCTACTCCCCATCTTCTATGTGCTGTATTACAATAGATTGTCTGGTGACTCTGAAGGGACTAAAAATGCACATGTTTAAAGAGAACCTGTCACGTTGAACATGATGTCTTAGCTGAAAACAGAATGGTATAGAGCAGGAGGAGCTGAGCAGATTGGTATTTTGTTTTGTGAGAAAAGATTTAGTATAACTTGTGTTTCATTCCTGCACTTTCTGGGCTTTGGAGTCAAGGAGGTGGTGCTATCAGTGATTGACAGCCTTCCCTCTATGACTATGTATACAGAGATAGCTGTCAGTCACTGATAGGACCGCCTCATTGACTTCAAAGCCCAGAAAGAGCAAGAATTTAAATGAATAAAATACTAGTTTTACTGAGTTTTACCACACAAAATGATATATCAATCTGCTCACCTCCTCCTGCTCTATAACCTGCTGTCTTCGACTTAGACATCATTTTCAACGTGGCAGGTTCCCTTTAAGCACCCCTCTCATCCATTGAGGAGGAACAAGGGACTCTGACCCCTGTTCAGGTGATCTGTGTGGGTTCAATCCAGCAGAATTACTACCTGACAACTGTCTAGTGTTCTAGACAAGAACAGTAAGGACAGAGCTGGCAATGATTAACCAAAAGCGCACGGATAGATTATTTCTGAGGGATTAATGCCTTATACAAAGATAATGATTAATCCTTCATCTGCTGTACGTTCAGCTCGCTGTTTACATTGCAATTATTAAGACTTCCTCATTTGCTCGATCTGGAAAATGACTGACGGAAATATAATTAGACATTGATAATGACACTCAAAAATCATTCTGTGCCTCTTGTTGGGATGTAGCTTTTAAAGGGAAACGCCATTTATCATATAATGTAACACTGATGACCCTGTCTCCTTACTGTAGGATTCCAAAGATTATAGAAACGTTACCCGTAGTAACCGATCCAATTCCCCCCCTTTTTTTTCAGGGCATCTGATTGGCTGATACAAGCACTGCCACTTTATTGCATCAGAGCCATTACATGTTAGCTTAGTTCCGTCATTTCAAGAGAAGCTTTGCAGCCATGTAATTGTGTACCTCTTCGTGTAGAATCTCCTTACAGATAGGGAAATAATATGAGGGCGTGGAGCCTGACACCTTTTTTGAGGTCAGAAATAGGTGTCATCGAATTAAGAATTAAGGGAGTACAGAGCTTTCACAGGGTGCAGGTAAGGTGCACATACATACACTTTTTGAAAGTGGACTGTACATTTTTGGGTGGAATTTTCCTTTAATATATGACTAGGATTATGCCTTGATCAAAGTGTAATGGGGACAAAAGTCCACGACAAGCCCCACCCGATACAGTACAGAGTTTATTTATTATGTTTCAGGACATGTATCCCCTCTATGATCTGACAAAGGGGCAATTCCCCAAAACAGTTGGCCCTTGTCAGTGGATCTTATTCCTCATTACCCTATGTTGATGCTTGGAGATCAAACGGACCTCTATGGCATTTCCACCATAGATCTGCTGCCCGGTGTATTAAGCCAATGAGCGACCTACATGTACAGCTGTTGTGACTAAGGCCTCATGCATATGGCCATGTTTTAGAGTCTAGAGACAAGTCCTATTCTTGTTCATGAAACAGACAAGAATAGGAAATGTTCTATTTTTTTTTTTGTGGGGCCATGGAAAGGACTTACGGTGTTAACAGCACACGGGTGTGCTGGCTGCATCTTTTCTGAACCCATTGAGATTAATGGGTTCACATCTCATTTGCAAAAAAACATGGATCGGATGCGGACCGAAACTATGGCATGTGCATGCGGCCTAATTCACAGCATTAAACGGTGAGCATCCAACGTTAACACCGGCACATTTGCCAAGTGTTAAACAATATTACCCTTTCTTTCCACTGGCCATTTTCATTAGGATCATTTTTTGCCTTTTGGAGTGTTTGTATGCAATGTTTGCTGCACCTGAGGGTGCAGCTGTATGGGACCCACAGCTAACAGGGGCCCTAGACTGTTGCCCAATTTGCCACCTAATTACAATCAGTGCTGCTCTTGGCCCTGATGCAAAATCTGCAGGTTCCCTGCTTTGTTTAAGTATTGGCCGAGGGGCTATTGGGCCTCTTCAGATAACGGGACCTGGGCTTCTAACCCAGACCCCCAACAATCTCAGGAATGGGGGTCCCATTCCCCCAAATCTAATGTAGTGGCAGGTCGGCATGCGCCCTAATGCTCCATTAAATGGTTTTTTCGGGTTCAGAGCTGAACCCGGACATATCCTCTTCTTCCATGGGACCCCCAACGATCAGCCAGTTATCCCCTAACCTAAATACTTGGCACAACTCCATTTCAAAACATTTAGTAAAACTGTAGGTGGAAAACCCCTTTAGGGAATCACTTGCTTTCATTTAGTCAGGCTATTTTTTTTCTCATTTTTTATGTTTTTTCCTGGGTTCTCAGTATTGTAAATTGCGGTGTAAAAATAGGTCAGTTTACCGTGTAGTATGAAGCAGCAAAGATCTGAGCTGGATTTATTCTGTATACAGTCCTGTGTCAGGAAGGTTATAAAAAAGCCCTAGAACCCAGTAATACAGTGAGTGATTTCTGCTCATGGTATTCTGGCTGCACCCCACAGGAATTTACAGAACCACAGAATAAACGCAGGATTAGTCAGAGGAGAGACCATTAACTTTGTCTGATCCTCCAATTGGTTCCATCCTCAGAATTTGCTAATGAAACTTTGCAGGTAGCTAACAAGGAGGAGACAACAAGGAGACAGAAGGGGAAGAACAACGAACTTGTGGTTGGGTGGTCAGTCCCTGGGGAATGGTTTGTTCTTCTGCACCTCTTCAATCCAGCAGCCTCTCTAATAGTGTTACCAATTGATCTGGAATGCAGATTTGAGTGGTGTACCACATGCACGGCGGCCGTCCTAACACTGTCATCAGAGGGCAGAGGAGAGAGGGGAGGGGGAGCGACCACAGACTGTTTACCACTTCTGTTAATCCAAAATATACGACACCACTCAGCCCCCACATATTAGTGTAACAGGAGCCGGCACAGGTACCTTCACAGCTGCTGACGTATCATCACCGGTGGAGAATGCAGACGATAAAAAAGAGATGTCCTGTCATCGTCCATTTTATACATTCCATTCAATACAACAGGCAATTATGTTAAACATTTTCCTACCACATAAATTATTTTTTAAGACCTTGACTGTACAATCTAAGGATTAGCTAAAATAGATCTGAAAGTTATGGAATACCTGACCAATAATGGTCATTTCTAGGGTTGTGGGCCCATCCATGTTACCATGTTTGACTTGTCCCAAGAGACTGACCATGATATCATTTTGTGTTAGCCCCTTTAGATGATGTTAGCCAGGTACCAACTCCTTGGTTGTTTTAAAGCTTAATGGTTATAAGTCACTGTGTGGTGGCCCATAAAGTTGACATTACCAGGTGTGGAGCACTATGACAGTGAATGGGCATGGTGCAGCAGGCAACAGACATACAGATTCTGCCACCAATACCAATGGTTGGTTAGATACCTGATTATGGTAACATCCTTTGAGCTGTGGACACCATCCTTATTATTCGAAAGGCACTGCCCAACTATAAAGTCAGAGATGCAGTAGATACCAAAACTGGTTGCAAAGAGGTCTTTCTGCTGTACAAGAGACTGCTTCTTTATGCTGCACTGATTTGTTTTGGTTCCTTCCTAGCAAGCATTTCAGTAGAGCTAAAAAAGCTTGGTCATACTACTTTAGGACTAAAAAGCCAAGGAGAAAAGAGAAGGGGCAAGCAAGGCTGAGAGTTTCATACCCGGCCAGAGTGGAGCCCCTTGCGTATCAAAAAGTGCAGCAAATGTCCAGAAATACAAGTAGTCCCTGAAAGATGGCTGAACTAGAAACACAACCCTGCGATCATGTTAACCTAGCTGGCTCTCTAGTCATTTGGCAGCCATTTTGAGTTCTTTAGCAAGAGCCCTGAGTATTGAGTATCCCTAGAAATCCGGGCTTCTCCGAGCTGAGATAATGAGGTGCAGATGCATTGTCCTTTTGCTTAATAGCACACAGTTCCCACTGCATGAAATGGAAAACTGCAAACATGAAAGTCTGTTTAATGGGGGCCACACAACACATGATCCCCTCAATCCAGTTCATTGGTAAATATGCAGGATTTTATAGCCCCGGCATCTGGAAACAATAGCGATGACTTCTTAATCATTGTAAGGATAATTCTGCTTAAGGCTCATTCACGCGACCGTATCCATTTTTTCGATACGCAATTTGCAGATCCGCAAAACACGGATACCGCCCTTTGGCTAATCCGATTGGCTTTTTCCTGTGTAGAAATGCCTATTCTTGTTTGTAATTATGGACAAGACTAGGGCATTTTCTATATTTTTGGTGGGGCCATGGAATGGAAGTATGGATGTGGACAGCACACGGTATGCAGTCTATATCTTTTGCTGCCGCTTTGAAATGAATAGGTCCACATGCGATAAGTGGCGATACAAATGCGGACATAAATGTACAGTGGTGTGAATGGGCCCTTAGAGTTATACACTCAGGAAATTATATCCCCTCTCCTCCCCTTACACCGAACATGCTGATTTAACCTCCTGACCTAGAAGCTTGCCTTTTTAACAGCATTTCCCACTCAGAGACATTTCTTAGAATTGGATTCTGCAAGAGCAATACTGGGCTTGTCACCAGGGGTGCACCACCAATGAGGCTAGGTGAGGCGATCCCCTCAGGCAGCACCAGGTAGGGGAAAGAGGGGGGCATCAGAAGGGCCATGGACAATGAGCGCTTTCATTGTGGCAAAGGGGTTAGGTTAAGAAACTAGCATTCCAGTTTTCGTCTCAAGCAGCAGAAAGGCTGAGTGCACCCCTGCTTGTCACCCAACTTTTCTACAGTTCTGACCAGCAAATTCCTAGGTTATTTAGGCAGAATAGTACATATTGCTGTATATCCAGGCAGATTTGCCATTTGGGAGCCTGTGAAGAGAAAAACTGCAGTGAGGCCTCATACACATGACTGTATATTTCCTCTGTGTGTTATATGTACTTTTTGCGGATAGCACACTGATCCATTCATTTCTACGGCACCAAGCACACATCAATATTTTTGGCGGATCCATGTGGAGGTTCTGCAAATGGCAGACCGTGTCATATTCTTGTCCATATTGTGGACAAGAATAGTTCTTACTACTGATGGGACTGCGAAAAATGAAGAATGCACAAGGAAGGTATTCGTATTTTGCAGATCTGTTGTTTCATAGAAAGAAATCTGGACACAGACGTGTGAATGATCCCCAATGAATGCCCGTCACCTCTCCTGACATAACTGTTTTAATAAGTACTTGTATTCCCCATGAAATAACAATTCAAGCATTTTTTAGAACTTTGCATTGTCCCATTCCTCCATTCTTCCTACTGGAAATTTTTTAAACAAGCATTAAAAAATAGCAACTGTGTGTTACCATTGTCCAGTCAGTGCTGATAGTGTCAGATTGTGTAGACATTTACCCTACTGACAACAATGGGAATGGTAATGCCCAGGTGTCAAGCCTATTATAGAATTCCAGAAGGAATAACAGAGGAACACCAGAATGCTAAAAAAAGGTGCCACGAATTGTTATTTCATGGGAAACAGTCCTTTTTCAAGAGGCATTCTCATCTCTCCTGTTGTATGCTGTGACCAAAAGGCGACATGCCATCAAAAAGGAGGCTCTGCACTCCGGGACTTCATGCAAATCATACTTTTTTGTACAAACAGTGGAAAGAGCTGAACGGGCTGTGATACACTATTTCCATTACTCTTATAGAAGTTAATGGGAGCTACAAAAACAGCACAGCACAATGCATTATGCGGCTTCTGTAGGTGCCATTCACTTCTATGGGTGGCTGAGATGAGAATATCCCTTTAAGTAAAATGCTAGCTCCCTACCCATCTAATATATATACTGCGCATTACATTTTAGTCAATTATGCAACTTTTTTTCCTAAAATTCCAAACTGAAAGCTCTCATAGTCATTTCTGAACTGATGGGGTTAATATTCTCCCAGGCTGCTGTCACTGGGACAATCCCAGTTTATGATAAAATATGGTGGTGCGACATCTAGTGGTCAAACGCTGATGCTGTACCCCAGATGCAATGAAAAAGGGGCAGCCTGTCAAGGGCTACAATTCACAAAGCTACGGTACTTCATGAACACCGGGTTCTTGTGTGCCACAATGGTTAAAATACAGACACGGCTGTGTGCACGATTATCAGGGCGTGCTAGGAGCGGACCATTCCAGTCTTATTTCTTTAGTGAGGAGGAGACCAGTGGAAAGTTAGAAGCAAAGTACAGATGGTAAGCAGATTCTCCTCACAGCGAGCGCATCATGTACATCTCCAGCAGTGAATTAAGGACAATACCCCAGGGGCACTGTCATGCTTTGTTGTCAAGGTGTATCACCTGCACCTGGTCCTCCCTGCTTGTGAAACGCCAACCTCGTTCCACGCCATTGGTCCCCTGGTTAACCTACATGACTCTCATATAATGCAGCCTAAGCGCAGACGTGCATTCTGTGATCTGCCGGCTATGTAGACATTTTGTGGTGTGATATGGCGTTGTTACTACCTCTCTGATTTATGTGATGTTTTATGTTTTTCAGGTCACCTCAGCGGGGTGCACTGGGGATGGATGCTGACAGTTCACGGTAAGGTAACCAGTGATTGACTACTGTCCACCTGTGGTGATTTTACAGGTAATATCTCTGACCCCATTCTATATGAAATCCATACAATTTTACAATTTGTATTTCCATCCTCATCAGGGTATATGCACATGGCAGTGTAGTTTGTCTGGATTTTCCACATAGGTTTCTGTGCTCTTTCCACATCAAATCTGCACCAACATCCCAATGTGTTACTTGGAGATTTTGGCCACAGATCTCACCCTTAGGCCCCTTTCACACAAGCGGGAGACTCGCATGTCTCCCGCAACGGATCTACAGGGCTGGACTCCGCACTGACAGGGATCGCATAGCATTATATGCGATCCCTGTCCGTGCCGAGTCCAGCCCTGTAGATGCGTTGCGGGAGACATGCGAGTCTCCCGCTCGTGTGAAAGGGGCCTTAGAGTCAGACCACATGGCGCGGTCGGTTGGTCATGAACTGCACAGCCAATTAGGCTTTCATTTAGCTAATGAAGACAGCACTATTAGTCTGTGTTCATTGTTAATAGCCACGCAGCAACTTTAATACCAGGCAGCCATTAACAATGAAGGCCGACTAAACACTTTACCACAGATTTCTCTATTATGCAATTTTACTTTAATGGCTGTAAATAACATTTGCGGTTCTTTGTACACGACATTTGGAAGATCAGTATTTACTGGCCCTTTAAATATATACCATTAGCCTCCAGAGAGATATAACAGTAGATTCTGATATACATTCCTATCTGCTAGATACAGCCTCCCTAATGATTATATATATCCAGGGGTCCATGAAGTAACCTCAGTCACATGCTATAAGAGCCAGATTAGCCTGAGGACCCCTCAGCGGATCCTCCAGTAACATTAACAACCAGTTCAAGCCTGCTGTCGAGGAACCTTGAAGATAGAAAGCAGGGACTTATAAGTCTTAAAGCCCAACCCCAGCCCCGGGTGATATGTATCATGCCGTGTTCTCCTTACATGCCTGTCAGTTGTATGTTCTAATGACTTCACGTGACATTGTGTTTCTGAATACAGTGCTGCAGGGTACCGATCATTCCTCCTGAGAGCTCTCGTCCAGGCTAACTGTCCTTTGGGGTGAGGTAGTAGGTTGTTTAGTTTTGGGGTCAATCCCTGAGTGTCAGATAACTATACAATCTACTGTCTTTCCTGAAGTGGCTGTAATTTCTTCAATGGAAGACCAGCAATTGCGTTTGACTGCATCACTATTTTTTCCAATTACGCACCGTACCCTGTTTATGTCTGATTATTTCCTAGCATAATCCACAGCAGCAAGGTGAGGGAACATTAGTTTTTAAAGGTTTTTTCCTCAGGATTCATATATTGATAAACTATCCTTAGGATAGCTCATCAATATCTGATTGGTGGGAGTCAAACTCCAAGCACTCCCGCAGTTCAGCTGTATGAAGAGTCCGTAGTGCTCTGATAAGATCTGTGGCCAGTGACGTGACATTCATTGGTCACATCACCTATGTGCAGCTTAGTCCCATTCAAGTGAATAGGCCTGATCTGCAATACCAAGCACAGCCACTATACTGTGTCCGGCGCTGTGCTTGTTATGAGGTGAGGAGGCCACAGCCATAACCAGAGCACCACAACCTCTTCAAACATCTGATCAGCGGTAGTGCCTGGAGTCAGACCCCCACTGATCAGATATGGATGACCTATCCTGGGGATAGGTCATCAATATAGGAGTCTCAAAAAACCCTTTTAATCATTTGGAGTTTTATTATTTTCTTTACAAAAATAAAGCTAAATTCTGTATTTTCCACTGAAAAAATATACTTTATGTATGGGTTTCATGTATCAAATCATGTTCAGAAGTAAAAAGAGGTCTTTTGAGGTGTGATGTAACCGCTGTCCTGTCTGCTGTAAGCCAGTCACATACCGCCCCTCCTTCCTCCCACAGAAACACACAGCATCCCTTTACCCTTTCACAGCGTGCAGTCTCAGACTGTGCAAACCAATCAGATGTCTCTCCTCTTCTGCTCCCTCTACTCTCTACCCGCATGCAGTCTCACAGACACACATAGAAACTGCAGCTGCATCTCCCTCCTCCCCATCTACTATTTACTGTATTACACTAGATGGATTTCTTAGTGGCTGAGGAGGTTTTTGAGCACAGAGAGTCAACAGGCAGAGAAAGAGAAACTACAGGCTAGTAGAAGGTGAGGAAGATGTTAATAATAAAATATTTCAAATTTTCATATATGATTCATATGTCTTACTGATTTATGCAAAGACCTACTCGGCTACTACAGGCCGCTTTTTCTCTGAACCAGTTTAAATACACGATGCCCAATGGTCTATTTCTATGACAGATTGCTTGAGACAGGAGCATTACTGTGTTTTATTCTCCAGGGTGTCTGTCACGTGTTTGTGCCATTCAAGCTGCCTTAGCGGGGTGAGGTAGTAGGTTGTGTGGTTTCAGGGTAGTGTTTTTTGCCCCAATCAGGAGTTAACTATACAACCTACTGCCTTCCCTGACGGGCAGTGTGGCGTCGGCCCCACCAGAGGTCGTCTTTCAATAGAAATCCCAAAAGCTGGCAAGTATGCAACTCCACAACATTATAAAACCCAGCGGCAGCTTCTCAATTATCCTCTCTGAATTTTCTCAGCCGTGTGTGATTTCAAGCCATTATTTTGTTTGCAACGTGTTCTTTGTTTCCTTCCACAATGAAAAAAAAGAATAAAATCAATAAAGATTTGATGTTTTACATTCTACTTGCGAGCATTGCGTGTTTCATTTGTAATAAGGAAGCTGTATGGGCGCAGATTTAGCCATCTCTGTGGTTATGTGCACAGCAGCTTGTTCTGTAGCTACAAGGCAGGCAAAAATCTTGCTATTGTGAAGGTACAAAATACTCCACGCCCCTACACTGACATGGGCGTAATATGGGCGCCTTTTAACAGCCACGTGATCCCTCTCCCATGCTTCTAGCCATATTACGTCCATCTGAATCCAGCCTACATTCCTGACATGGGATTTTTATTTTTGCCAAAATCTCAACGGAAGGGGAAAAAAAAAGCAGAAAGGAACACTGAGCCCTGAGGAAACGAGCCCTGCGTCCTCATAGACACAATCGTATTATGGCTCCTTACAAGTTTTATGAGGCCATAATATGTCGGTGGTGTTATTCTATGGCGGTGTCTCAGTGTGCCATCATATGTTGGTATAAATGTGTTCTTATACACTGTCCATCTAAAACAAAAATCAATGCAATGCTCCATAAGAAGCTGTATGGTAGGTGATGTTTACCATCGAAGTCAATCGAGACATGCAGGTACCAATTTTGTCCTAGGCATCAGTACTGTATCTGAACTCACACAATCATAAATATTGTACCATTTGCAATCTGTGAACCAGTACAGTACAGAGTGCCATATAGCACAAAAAAAGGAATACACATTATGAATCAGTCATTCCATTTGTCTTCCATAGTAGTTTTACATAGGACTTCTGATTAACCTTAGTGAGTTTTTACAATGCAGCCACAAACGGTTAAAGAGGTGGTTTGGGATATGGATGGCCTATCTTAACACTATAATGTACTTTTTTCTGTTGGCTTTTGCATATCCTATATTATAGTACAGCTGCATTTGCAATTTAAAAGGATTGTCCGAGATTTTAATATTGATGGCTTTTCCTAAGGATAGGTCATCAATATGTGACCAGTGGGGGTCCAGCTCCTGGCACGCTCGCCGATCGGCTGTTTAAAGAGGGCACGCCACTCTGGTGAGTGCTGTGGCCTACACATAGCATGCCAAGCACAGCTCAGGCCCATTTATTTGAATAGGACTAAACTGCACCTAGTCCATGTGACCAATAAACGTGAAGTCACTGGCCTAGGAAGAGGCCGCAGAGCTCATGGCCTCTTCAAACAGCTGATCGGCAGGGTTGCCCGGAGTCAGACCCCCCCACACACACACAGACTGATCAGATACTGATGACCTATCCTGAAGAAATATCAATCCTTTAAATTACAAATTTAGCTCTACAATAATATAGGATATGCAAAAACCAAACAGAAAAAAGTTATATCATAGTGAGCAATCTATTTCACCTATAGTATGATACCTAATACTCTAAATGTACCAAACATTAGCCCACAATCCCAAACAAGGGCCTATGGCAAAAACAATAGAATTAAACCTGCAAAAAAAAGCCAATATGTGAAACAATAATAAGAAAAAAATCTTTATGACATATATTGACATGACATGGAATTAAAAAATGAAAGTGAAGATCACTTCATCTCCATCACTGGAGAGAAGATATCAGGGATACATATAGTAATATAGCGGCTCATTACATAAAATACACAAAGTGTAAATGAGGACGATAGCTTGTATTATCAATGACAAATGTTTGGCGATTCTGGTGAGCATGAAAGTACCAGTATATCGTATACAAATAAGTATACAATAGTATACAAATCCCCAGCACCATAGAAAACAGCATACACAAAGAGAGCCCGTGTACAGTGGAACTATTATAAATTACCCGTGGTGGTCTCCCAAACACGCGTTTCGGTGTGCCTTGCTCTGGGGTGATATCTATACATATAGGATCAAATACTGAAATATAGTTGCAATATACCTATCTGTGCTCGCTCCATTGGACTAGGTTGAACTCTCCACAATGACAAAATCACTAAGGTGAATGAAGACCGGCTTAGAAGGGTTAAACCAAGTGCACGAATGAGTTGTGGAATAACTGGAGGAATATCTAGACAGACGTACATCGCCTTTATCTATTGTTCTACATCTTATGTATGAATCATTCTTACAATAAAGCTCAGGAGGAAGTGGCTCGGTCATGAAATGCGTCAGTCAGTGTCACAGCAGGGAGGCCGATTCCTGTCCCTGGGTGTCAACACAATAATATTCAGTGAAACATAACAATTGTCTCGACCTGTCTCTATTTTAGCTGTAAGAAACTTCACATCCGCTAATCAGACCACAGTGGCACACAGTCCCTACAAGTTCATATTATATATTACTCCATGTGCCACAGTGTGAGGCACTTTATTATCCCCTTAAAGGGGTTGGGCCACCATTAAATTTTATTTTAATATAAATCAGCATGAAAAACTACCTAATTTTTACTTTCTGGTGTTTAAATGTATATAGTAATGTGCACATCCATCTACTGAAGTGGTCGCACATGCTTAGTTTAATCTTTGCCACCAGCTGCCACCAGCCATATCTAGTTGTGACAGTTACAGGGACAGAACTGCAGCAAAAAGGACACACACACTGGGAAAGGGCACCCCCCTAAGAAAGGACGCACCACCTGGGCTGCCAGCTTGAAATAAATATAACAGAGCAATTGGAAGGTACAGGGCTGGTTCTAGCTTTGTTAGGGCTCATGCACTCGAACGTATTTTCTTTCCATGTCCATTCTTGGTTTTTTTTTTGCAGACTGTATACGGAACCATTCATTTCAATGGATCCGCAAAAAAAACAGTAGGTACTCCCTGCATTCTGTTTCCGTACGTCCGTATTTCCATTCCACAAAAAAATAGAACATGTCCTATTATTGTCCCCATTACGGACAAGGATAGTACTGTTCTATTAGGGGCCGGCTGTTCCACGCCGCAGAATACTGAATGCACACGGACGTCATCTGTATTTTTTGTGGATCCGTTTTTTGCAGACCCCAAAATACATACGGTCATGTGCATGAGATTTCATGTACCAATTATGTCTGATATAAATTTTTTTTACATCAATCATGGCATAAACCCTTTAAAAGGCCTGCCTTCATAATCAGAGATTGCTCAGACACATTTAAGACCCCTAGCATGCTGAAGGTATGGTATTATGGATCTGTACTACACAGAACTGTAATACAGGGTGGCCCAAGAACAAGTAGCCACCTCCAAAATATATAAATCAAACTGCCTAATAGTAAATCTGTCTTAGTTGTCCATAGCAACCAATCAGAGCTCAGCTTTCATTTTTTCAGAGCCCTGTAGGAACTAAAAGCTGAGCTCTGATTGGTGGCTGTGGGCAACTAAGATTGATTTATTATTCAGTTTGATAAAAGTGGCCTATTGTGTCAGAAAGATGGTGTTCTCCCTGGAACGGGGAATATTGATTGTGGAAGGCTATGTGCGAAGCTGATTGATTAAGGAGACGCAAGAGACCTGCCGAGGAAGTACCCAGGAACAAAACCGCGAGCTGAACTTTGTATTCAGAGCCTGGATCTGAAATGGCATCAAACTGGCTCTGTTGGAATCATGAAGAAACCGAGGCCTCCATCAATCAGGACGGCTGAAGTTGTGCATGAAATTCAGCAGCAGATTGCAAGTAGCGCCCAAAAATCTACTCGAAGACTCTCAGCAAGTTGGTGTATCACGAACAACATGTCAGAGAGTGCTGAAATCTCTGAAGCTGAAACCGTACCGAATAACATGTGTGCTGGAACTGAAAGAGTCTGACAAAGCTAAATTACTGGACTTGGTTGTTGGACCCATTGCTGTACTTCATGACGGACCAAGCTTGGTGTAATTTTTCAGATCATGTAAATTCCCAGAATGCGAGGTACTGGTTCGCTAAAAAATTTCTATTTGACTCACAAAATACCACTTCACAACCAGAAAATTGGCGCTTGGTGTGGCTCTCCCCATTAGTTCCCCCCAGTAAGAATAATGCTCCCCATTAGTGCCACCCAGTAAAAGTAATGCTCCCCATTAGCGCCCCCCAGTAGGAGTAATGCTACCCATTAGTGTCCGCCAGTAAGGGTAATGTTCCCCATTAGTGCCACCCAGTAATAGTAATGCCCCCATTAGTGCGCCCCAGAATTAATCCCCTCATTAGTGCCCCCCAGTAAGAGTAATGCCCACATTAGTGCCCCCCAGTAAGATTAATGCTTCCATTATTGCCCCCCAGTAAGAGCAATGCCCACATTAGTGCCCCCCAGTAAGATTAATGCTTCCATTATTGCCCCCCAGTAAGAGCAATGCCCACATTAGTGTCCCCCAGTAAGAGTAATGCCCCCCATTAGTGCTCCCCAGTAAGAATGTCCCCATTAGTGCCCTCCAGTAAGAGTAATGCTCCCCATTAGTGCCCCCCAGTAGGAATAATGCTCCCCATAAATGCCCCCAGTAAGAGTAATGCTCCCCATTAGTGCCCCAGTAAGAGTAATGCTCCCCATTAGCGCCCGATTCTCTGTTTTTGCAAAAAAAAAAAAAAAGCACTTACCTCCTCCATTTGCTTGCGCTGCGGTGAACACTCTCAGCTGCTGACTGGATGTGCAGGACAGGACCTGCGCTCTGATGACGTTTCGCAGGTCCTGTTTTGCACATCCATTCAGCAGTGAGCGTTCACAGTGGCATGAGCAAATGGAGGTGGTGATTTTTTTTTATTATTAACACAAGTTGGGGGAGGTAAAGGCTGTACTAATGAGCGCTCCACAATGGAACATTAGTAATAGTCCATATAGGAAAATACCAGCAATTAATATTGGCAGTAGAAAAAAATTACCGGCACCAACATGGCCACTAAAATACCGCCCTTGCCGGTGAGATACCGCCCGGGTGGCAAGCCTAATCAGGAGGTAGATGGACGTAGAGTATGGGCCTATAGTATAGGCACCTTATTGCAGTTCCATACACCGAGGCATTGATGGCTTTATAAAAGACCAATCTGTTTCACTCCTTTGATATGATTATTAGTTAGTCGTCAGACTCAAGATGGCTCGGTTCAAGATTGCCTCCTCCTCTGTGTACAGATGACAGACTTTCTATGTTGTCACTGACAAGAAGTACAGTCACTTAAACCTTCCATATTCTGTGTCTTCTCAGCTGTAAGTATGTGATGCGTCCTGTGCTATGTCCCTGCTTCCTGAGCCAATTAAAAAGTTGAACTGCAAGTCTAGTAATGAAAGATATTTGTCCCCCAGGGTCGGTGCTGCAGAAGTCTATAAGCAGCTTGTTAATTAAGTCCACAACAAAGTGAATTTGAACCCATACCTGGGGCTGCTGCTTTAATCTTCTGCTAGAGTCTGGGTAGAAAAGCAGCACAGACGACAGCACGGTCTCCTGATACCTCAGGGTGGCCTGTCAGCTATAGATAGCAGAGTATACCGGTATGTATAGAGATCGTAGACCTGTGTATCATACATATTACTGTGTTAAATTGGGATTCACAGGTCATTTAGAAGCTGTCTGCCCTTAAAGGGGTTACCCCATGATTAATGCAAAAAATGAAAATCAGACATCATATAGTACAGGGATGGCCAACCTGCGGCTCTCCAGCAGTTGCAAAACTTCAACTCCTAGCATGCATGGACAGCCTACAGTTATTAGGGCATGCTGGGAGTTGTAGTTTTGCACCAACTAGAGGGCCTCAGGTTGAGCATCCCTGATATAGTACACGACAATCTCTTTCTAACAAAGCTAGAACAAACCATGTGCCTCACATGGATCCAGAGATCTCCCCATTCATTGCTCTGCTAGATTTATATCAAGCTGGCAGCTCAAGGGGAGTGTCTTTTCTGCTGCAGCTAAGGGGGCGTGTCCATGCTCTCCCTATCACAGCTCAGGAGGCAGTTGAAGGATGAAACTGAGCATGTGCGGCCTTCTCAGTGAGACGGAAACAGAAACAAAGAGTTAAGAGCAGGTGGCGCTATACTGCCTTACTTAGGTTTAAACCTTAATTAGGTTTTTTGTGACAGCGCTTTAAATCTCCTGAATAGATTTCCATGCAGCCACCACTAGAGGGAGCTTAGGAGCTTACTGCTTTTTGTTATTATTGAGCTCAACACTTTAAAGGGTTGTGAACATTTGGGGTGCAGATTTGGCAAATTTCCCCCTCTTGGGCAGACCTCTGAAGGGAAGCATACCTACCTGCTTCTCACTGGTCGTTCCTGGTTCCTGTGTTCTCCAGCCTGCACAGCTCTACTCAGGTCCCTGGATGTAAATTTCCGTTTTGACGCATCATTGACCTACCCCCCTTGCGTCATGACAACTGTTCATGTGACACAAGTAGGTCACCGCTGTGGCCAGTGATTGGCTGCAGTGGCGTCAAACTATAAGTTTATATCCAGGGACCCAATTGGAAGCCAGAGAGTGCAGGAGCTGGGAGCCAGCATCTGGAAGCAGGTAAATATAGGGAAGGGGGTGCCAAACGTGCAGACCCCCTTTAAGGACCAGGTAATATGTTTTCATTTTTCCCTCCCTAGCAGTATCAGGGCATGTTTTTGCCAGAGCTGTACACAGGGGTGCACCTAGCCTTTCTGCTCCCTGAGGCGAAAACTGAAACGCCCAGCTCAGGCACTGCGATAATGGTGACACCGGCCTCTGATAGGCTACAGGAACTAGGACTAAAGCCTATTAGAGGAGAGGAAACGGTGGGCTAGGGAGACATCACTGCCTTTGCAGCATTCAACTGTATTACTGTCCTGAGTACAGCAATGAAGTTGAATATGTACAGATGAGCGTTTCCACAATGAAAGCGATCATTGCCCATGGCACTTCTGCTTCCCCCCCTCTTGCCCCTACCTGGTGCTGCCTGAGGATAATGCCTCACCTGGCCTCTTTGGTGGGGCCCCCCTGGCTGTATATAGTAGAACCATTTAACCGTCCATGTAATGCATTGTGAACAATTGATTGTAAAACAAATTATTTGTAGTATAGAAAACACAATCATGCCTTTGTTTTTTGGGATTCATTTTTATGGCATTCATGGTGTGATAAAAATAACATACAAACTTTATTCTATGGGTCAGTATGATTACGGCAATATGAAATTTATGTAGTGTAGGGTTCCAACTTCCGGCACCCACATCGTTCATCTGTTTGAATCATCCGCGGTACTCCATTGAGAGCTCCAGCCTCTTCCTAGGCCAGTGACATCACCAAACATAGTCACATGGTATAGGCGATGCTCAGTCCCACTCAAGTGCATGGGCCTGGGCTGCAGTACCAAGCACAGATGCTATACAATATATGACGCTGTGCTGGGTGATCTGTGAGTGGGACGCGGTGCTCCCACTGATCTGATATTGATAACCTATCCTGAGGAAAGGTCATTAACCCTTTGAGACAAATGGATGTAGCTGTACATCCAGACTGCATGTAAGTTTCTGTGATCAGACGTACAGCTACGAACTGTTAACCGGGGCTGTGTGTCACGCTCTGATTGGTTAGTCTGTTCAGAATAACCAATCACAGTCTAGAACAGTTAAAACTGTTGTTTACAGGCTCCAATCTCCAGCATTTGTGATAGTGGAGATCAGAGCCTGAATAAAGATAATGGCTGCCCCCTCTATACCCCCTCAATGCTTCTTCTGTGCCCCCATTGTGTCTGCTTTTACACCATTCCACCTCCAATGATCGCGATGGCAGGAGCTCAGTGACTGAGCTGCCACCGTCAGCAGCATGTGTCAGCTGTAACATACAGCTGACACTCTGCTGCAATGGACAAAATTGGTTCTGGCACCGATCCTTGCCGCTGAACCCCTTAGATGCTGCGGTGATTAGCCACTGTGGCATCTATGGGGTTAATCTATGAGGGACTTTAGAGAGAACCTTTCACTCTCCTGACATTCCTGTTTTAATAGCTTAATGCATTCCTCATGTAATAACAATTCTGGAACATCTATTCTTATGGCTCTATGTTGTGCCATTCCTTTATTATTTCTACTAGAAGTTATGAATGAATTGCTAGCAGTCTGCAGTAAGGGTACAGAGGGGTGGTAACAATTTGAGGGTGTGTACATGCACAAACTCACTCTATCCAATCAGTGCTGCCATTTTCAGACTGTGTAGATACACACCCTCAGCTGGTTACCTCCCCTCTGTACCCTTACTGCAGGCTGCTAGCAATTCATTCATAGCTTCTAGTGGAAATAATAAAGGAATGGCACAACATAGAGCCATAAAAATAGATGCTCCAGAATTGTTACTACATGGGGAATGCATGTAGCTATTAAATCAGACATGTCAAGAGTGGTGAAAGGTCCTCTTTAATAAAAGGAGCCTCCTCTCTCCCCCATTGGGCTGTCGCGCTACGATAGCAGGTCCCCAGTGGTTGCTATGGCAGCCAGAGGCCTTATAAAAGCCCCCAGACTTGGTATGCATCTAAGCCTGCCGTATATCCAAGCCTAGTGGCAGTGTAAAACTGACAGTACAGTGCATGGCAATAAGTGACTATTACAGTACACTGTACAGCAATCAGACCCACCAGATGTTCATGAACGAAGTGGGACTTGGTATACAAAAAAAAATTGCTGTTTTAAAAAACACAAGCCATTAGACAGCCACATTGGCATAAAAATAAAAATGTTATGAATGTTCATATACGGCAATGCAAAATGCTATTTTTAATTTAATAAAAATAATTTATGATGCAAAAGTAGTAAATCATTAAAAAAAAACATATACATTTGATATCGGCACTTTTTGCGATTTTTGCACACGTCACCTCCCAAAAATGAAATAAAATCAATCAAACAATCAAAAAGTCATATATACCCCAAAATGGTACCAATAAAAAGAAAATTTTGTCCTGCAAAAAAACAAGCCCTCCTACAGCTTAGTCAACACAAAAATAAAAAAATGATGGTCCTTAAATCAAATTACAGCAAATTGCATGTTAGAAAATCCAGGTGCCGCTCCTTCCTTTTTGAACAATGCCATGTCGCCAAACAGCAGTTTACAACCACATATGGGGTCTTGCCTTGTTCAGGAAAAATGTGTAAGAAATTGTGGGGTGCATTTCTCCTGTTACCACTTGTAAAAATGAAAAATACTAAAGCAACATTTTATTGTAAAAAATGTTTTTCATTTTCACAGTTTCTAAATTCCTTGAAAGGTTTGTTTGGGGTCATAGCACTTGAGCACCCCTCAATCAACCATTTCCAAAATGGGGTCACATTTTGGGAGTTTCCACTGTAGGGTTATTTTAGGGTCTCTCAAATGCAAGATGATGCCCAAAAACCATTCCAACAAAACCTGACCTTCAAAAACCATATGACGCTCCTACCCTTCCAAACCATGCCATGTGCCCATACAGCAGTTTATGAACACATATCGGGTGTTTCTGTAAACACCAGAATCAGGGTAATAAATATTGGTTTGTTTTTCTGTTAACCCTTGCTGTTCTGCAGGAAAGATGGTTTAAAATGGAAAATCTGGACCAAAAAATGGCATTTTTAAATTTTATCTCCATTTTACTTTAATTCCAGGAGAACGCCTTAAAGGATTAACAATATTTCAAAAATCAGTTTTGAGTAATTGGAAAGGTTTAGTTTCTATAATGTGGGTGGTTTCTATTATTTAGGCCCAACAAAGTGACTTCATACCTGAATTGGCCCTTGAAAATTTAAAAAATTGCTTCTAAAATTTGAAGCTTTCTAACATCCTAAAAAAATGAAATGACATTTACGAAATTATGTCGACATAAAGTAGACATATGGTGATGTTGATTATTAACAATTTTATGAGGTATTACTCTCCGTCTTAAAAGCAGAGAAATTCAAATTTCAAAAATTGCTAATTTTTCCAAATTCTTCTTAAATTTTTTATTACCACATAATGTGAGAATTGTCAGATTTAAAAAAAATAGGGCTTACTCGTTAAGGCCAAAACTGCAGAGGCAAAGGGTTAATATTGTACTCAAAGAAAACCCCTTGAATATCCTTAAATGAGCCTTATGCCCAGATTGCTATATCTCCTGCAAACAATCCCTGTCACAAACTTCTTTTGAATCAAATATTCCTTTAAGGGCCCTTGCACACGACCGTATGTGCTCCGAGACATACGGTCTGTGAGAGGGCCATATGTCCCCTGAGCCGCAAAGATCGTGGGCACGGGAGCGCACAGCATCATAGATTACTATGATGCTGTGCACGTCAGGCCGCCCGCGGGGCTATTGTCCCGCAATCATAAGATCATATGAGTGCGGGACAATAGTCCCATGGGCGGCCCGACATGCACAGCATCATAGTAATCTAAGATGCTGTGCGCTCCCATGCCCACGATCTATGCCGCTCCGGGACATATGGCCTGCTCATGGACCGTATGTCTCTGAGCGCATACGGTCGTGTGCAAGGGCCCTAAGCCTTCATAAGGTCTCTGGGAAACCCCAGGATCCAACGTGAGGTTCTCACCCATTCTTAGGACGCAGGCTGGATTGGTCTTCTGGACTGTTGGCTGTATTATCTTTCTGCAGCTCATGTCCAACTCCTGGACTTGCTCAGTAATGGAACCAAGTCCTGGGTGTATATTGCTCATGATTTACAGTATTTTTTTTTCTTTTTAAGAAGCACCTAATTATAAGACACACCTAGTTGTTAGAAGAGGAAAATCAGAAAAAAATATTTTTCATCAGACCTCAGATCAAACCTCCAATCTGCATCAGACCTTAGATCAGACCCCTCTAACCTTCAACAGATTTCAGATTAGACTCTCAGTGTTTATCAGACCCCCAATCTTCATCAGACTTCAGATCAGATCCCCCAGTCTTCATCAGACCCCCAAATCAGACCCCCATTTCTTCATCAGACCCCCGATCTGTATAAGACCTCAAATCAGACCCCCAATCTTGATTAGACCTCACACCAGACACCCAATCTGTATCATATTCTCCAATCAGATCCCTAAACTTTATCAGACCTCAGATCAAACCCCCAATCTTTATTAGACCTCAGGTCAGACCCCACAATCAGAATCCCAATCCTCATCAGACCTCAGACCACACATAAAATAAATAAATTAACTTACCTCCCTGCTCCAGACGGCTCACTTTTCCTACGTTCACAGTCTCTAGTCTTCTTCCGGGCCCCACACTGCACGTTTACATGTACTACATCCTGACGGTATATGCAGTCAGGACACAGTGCAGCTTGGGGACCGGAAGAAGACCAGGGAGCAGTGAATATAGGCAGTGCTACACTCACCATTCACTGTGCCTCCTGCATACGAATGAGCACTTTCATAATAAAAGTGCTCATTAGTATTCACTATATAAGACCATAAGTGTGTCTTATAAAACGAAAAATACAATACATTCCCAATTCTTGACTGTTCTTCCTTGGACATGTCCATCTCCACAGAGGTGTAGTTAGGCTTTCCTTTACCTAGGCCAAAGATTCAGTTTGGCTCACAACTCCCCCAAAATGTAAAGAAGCACTCTGGGAAATGTTTTCCCCCATTATGTAAAACGTAGTCCAGGTAAGTCACTCACTGGGTGCATTATTGCCAAACTATGATTATATTCAGGCCTGCCGTTATATTACAGAAACTTGTAGGCCAAAAGCCAAGGAGATGCATGTGTTAGTGTTAGAGTAGGTCCCTTGTTGCTGGCAGATGGGGCCAACATATTTTTGATCAATAATAACTGCAAAGAGCTTCTGCTTTTCATACAGCAAGTATAGCAGTAATGTAGTTTACTTTTTCATATGTTCACCGTTCACCTATGTCTTTGTGCATTAAAGGGTTCCACCATGAAAAATATTCTACAGTTTTCAAACCAGCGCCTGTATCTGAATACTTTTGTAATTGCATGTAATTAAAAATTTAGTATAGCCACTGAGTTATTCAATTAAATGTATCAGTATAGCGTCACCTACTGTTTGTTGTTTTTTCTTGTTTCTTTCTCACTGAGAAGGCCGCACATGCTCAGTTTTATCCTTCATCTGCCTCCTGAGCTGTGATAGGAAGAGCATGGACATTCCCTATTAGCTGCAGCAGAAAAGACACTCCCCTTGATCTGTCAGCTTGATATAAATCTAGTAGAGCAATGAATGGGGAGATCTCTGGATCCATGTGAGGTACAGGGCTGGTCCTAGCTTTGTTAGAAATCAGTTCTACGCATTGTGTTAGAGCCAAAGTAGCGTGCACCTGTGCCTTTATTTATATACATTATAGAGGTGCTGGTTTAATTTTCTTTATATAACATCCACACACACCTCACTCGTACTTACAGTTACCTTCTAGGCTGGATCTGTCATAGCAGCCTTCTTCTCAGGCAGGCAGCAGGTGCCATGACACTCCACCATCCCAGAAGAGCAATGGCAGGGTTCTGTGCTGATAACCAGCTGTAGGCTTGGAAGAGAAGGGGTACTTTGTACTGTAGCTTCTCCCCCTCCTGTTCACTAACCTGACCCTGCACTGTTGAAAATGAGAAGGAAAGGAGAGAAGCTGATCCTGTGCACATGAAGTTGAGGAGGGCATTCTTAGGGTCAGATCACACGGCTGATTTTCAAAATACACGTGTAAAAAATCAGTGCTGAATCCAAGAAGATTTTTGCGCCACAAAATTATGCGTGTTTTTACACATTTTTGATGCGTTTTTTGTGAAGCGTTTTTCAGGAAGATTTTTTATGCTTTTTTGCTTGGTTTCTTCTTCATCCCAGGAGCCATTTTAGATAACATATACACATTAAAGTACGCAAAAATGAAATGCGCCTTTTAATTAAAATTTTAGTAAATATATCCAGAATTGCACTTTTATGTACCAAAACAAATAACACTACACTCCCCTTTTTTAACCCTTTCACTACTGGAGGTTTTTTTGTTTTTTTTTGCGTTTTCATTTTTTTTCCCTATCTTCCGTGAGCCATAACTTTTTTATATTTTCGTTCACAGCTGTATGAAAAGCTGTATACAGCTGAAAAGCTGTATACAGCTGAAAAGCTGTATACAGCTTTTCGTAGCTGTATGAGGGCTTATTTTTTGTGGGACAAGTTGTACTTTGGAATGCCACCATTAATTATGGCATAAAATGTAGTCAGAAGTGGTAAAAAAAATTTCAAATCGGGTGGAATTGGAAAAAAAGAGCTTCCTGTTTTTTGCGCATTTATATGCCGTGATCTCACTTGATCACGGCATCTATTGCCTTTAATTACTGCGATCAGCATTATTTCCGGTTTCGGTAATTAGCCGCAGGTCTCTGGTGTTTGAAATAGAAGAGATCTGCTGGCCATGACGCCCACTGCACGCCAAGTTCCCACATCGCTCCAGCGCCGTAGCGAAAGGGTTAAAAGTTATTGAAAACTTTATTCTTTCATAGTACTTTTCCAACAAGCATTTTTGGGGTGTTTTTTGGAGCGTTTATGCGCAAAATAATGAGCATATGTGCACATCGTAAATGGTGCGTTTATTTCTGCTTCCCATTAATTTGAATGGGATAATCAGCACATGTAATAAAAAAGGAATAAATTGCTGACTCCCATTCAAATTTTACACACGTAAAAAAAATCAGCCATGTGAACTGACCCTAAGGGCCCATTCATACGACCGTGTGAATGGGGCGGCATCTATTCTGCAATTTTGTGGAATAGATGAGGCCCCATTCATTTTAATGAGAGCGGGCAGCCGTGGCTCCGCAAAAAAAAAAAAAGAACATGTCCTATTCTTGTCCGCAACAGTGGACGAGAATAGGCATTTTGAACGGGGCGCCCGGCCGTGTGTTCCGCAAACACGCCGGGCGGCATACGTGGTATTGCGGATCCGCATTTTTGCAGATCCGCAATACTACGGCCATCTGAACGGCCCCTGAGTGTACAGGCAGGACAACATAGGAAGGATCTAAGAAAGAATTAAGCTATGGTGGATGGCCAGCATACAGTGTTAGCAGTGGTGTGCCTTCTATGGAAGCAAACCATGGAACTACTATGGGCCCGGGGCACTGATACTGAATTCCTTCTTCTGTTCCAGCATTTTCATGCAGACGCCACTAGGGGGAACTCAGTGCACATTCTGTACGTCTTTACAGCTTTCATTGCAGAGATAACTATATAAATTTCTATGGACTGAGCTCCCCCTAGTGGTGGCTTCATTCAGCTTTATACAGACATTACAGTCGGGGGGATGGGATTGATGAATGTATATTTGCCAGTTGTCTAGTGTGAATAGATTGAGAACTATGTGGTTCAGAATGAGCACTTTTGAGCCAATGAGCCATATTTATGAAGCAATTGCTTCTCTTTTTCCAACATAAAAGTCAGCTAAAGTGGGTGCCTTTTCTTTTTATTAGAATTTTTCTTCATTAAAATTTCTTCCACTTTCTAAAAACATCTAGAGAGTTGCGCTTTGCGATCCACGTAGCCTGGGAGTGATTGACTACATGTACTGGGAAACTGGGGGACCATACTAAGTTTTGCTATGTGGTGCTATTACGTACATGTGTATATGCTCCTGAGTGTTAGTAATGGTGCGCCTCTTCCATAATTATTTTTTAAAGGGAATCTCTCACCCTGATTTTGGACCATTATCCACAGTAATACATTAGTAGTACTGCAGATAGCGAGTCCAGATCACTATTTTTTCTTTTTCTACTGCCTCCCATTTCTCCTCTGTCATCGCTCAGAGCTGTGTTGAAATACATTGTCAGGACTGCTGTACATGATTCCTCTCCATTATTTTAGTACAGCAGTCCAGACTGTGTATTTCAGTGCAGTTTTGAATGCTGACAATGGGGTAACTGGGGGCAATAGGAAAATAAAAAATAATGATTTGGACTCTACTCATGTATTACTGTAGATAATCCACCCTTCCATGATCCTGCACTCAGTGGCCGGAGCACATACCACACTTTCCCCATTTCCCTGCAGCTCCCCTGCACCTGCACCTCCACCGCGTGTCCTCTCACATTTATCATCCACAATGCAGTAGACTACGCGTAAGCTATATTTCGCCTGGGATTTGGGGATTTCTTATTGATTCTAAGAGTACCTTATTTCCTGTCACTGACAACCCTACATCAACCCTGGGTCCTCTGCTCTTCCCATACATCCCATACAGTTCTGTAACGTAATATCTGAGGGATTTCTAAAACTCCTTTACTTCTTTATAAAACTCCCACTGCCCGCAACCGCTTTGAATACACTCAGCTCCATCCTGCCATATATACACTCCTTATACTGTGTATCGACTACATATATGTATATATATATATATATATATATATATATATATATATATATATGTGTTTTTTATTTCTCAGCATTCTGACTATTCTCCTCCTTTTTGTCAGGCATAGGAGTCTGAGTTGAGGAAAAACTTTTCTTCTTCTCAATGTCTAAGTGCTTTTATCTCTCTCATAAAGCGGTCATAGTGACTGAAGCTCTAGATACATGCTACAAAGTGTTTTTTGCTGGTATTGGGTGACTTATCTTCTTCATAAATGGTGCCTCTCGGTTTCTGATTGGTCTTGGCAATGTGATACCATGACCCACGTCTGGTGGACTTGTCTTTTTCACTGCTGGGCCATCCTTCGGGTGATTCTAGAGGTGAGAGGAATCAATATACCAAGCACCCTTGAATCAAAGTTACTTTTCCTCTTATAAAAAATCTGTATCACAACATCTTCTACAGGAGGCCAAGATGGTCATCCCCAATCACCGAAGGTCCCTGGACCCTCCCAAATTAGAGGAGTGGTACAAGGAGTTTGCAGTGACATAACGAATGGAGGAGCCTATAGCTCAGTCGCCTGAGAAGATCACGCGGTATACTAATGCATCATTTCACTGGAATGATGCATGGTCTGTGTGTCTGCCAGATCTCCAGGGCCGACTGAGGCACCCCTGTACTGAATCAACTGTATCATAGTGTATTATGATGCAGTCAGTTTATATTTGATTGTGGCTCTCTTGTATTGTACTGTCAGCAGAAGAGATCCGCGATCAGATATGAACATATAAAAATATATATAAAACATTATGATACAGTCACTTTGGGTCAGGGTCAGCCCGGGAGATTCGGCAGAGACACAGACTGAATTCCCAGGCCAATCACGATCGTGCGCATGAGCCCTCAGACTAGGTTGGTGCTAACTAAATAACACTGGAAAAGGCCATTGATGCAGTGAATTGGATCTACCCAACAAAAATCCATAAACCCAGCTGGTCGTTATTGCGTTTAATGTCCATAAGGTAAAATTGGAGGTGAAATAAGTCCTTGAGCTGGATGGGGGAGATTTATCAAAACTGGTGTAAAGCAACCCAATCAGATTCCACCTTTCGTTTTTCAGAGCTCCTGAAAAAGATGGACTCTAAGCCAGTTCTCCTTTACACCAGTTTTGATATATCTCCTCTTATTTGCTATTCTGGAGTCCACAGCACATGTAATGGTGTCTATATTGCCCATATTGTTTGTCACTTGGGTTGAAAGACAGCCTGTCCTCCCTCCACACATGCTTGTTTTAGTAAAATTCTGGATCATTTTTTTCTTAAAAACTATTCTATAAAGGATAACAGAGGAACATCTTGATGCACTGTCCTAAGAAAGGTTGTTTTAGGATTGATATTTCATGAGGGATACAAGTAGTGTAGAGCGAACTTCTGTTTCCAAGTTCGTCGTACAAGGTTCGGGTTCGGAATATCTAGGAATTATGTTATAGATTCAGCTATCACGGACCAAGTTATGGTCCGTGGTAGTGGAATCCATAACGGAATTCTTAGATAACCCGAACCTGAACCTTGTACGCCAAATTGAAAACAAAAGTTCGCTCATCCCTAAATACAAGTACTTACTAAAACCATTAGGTCAGGAGGGTGGAGAGCTCCCGTCCTAGAAACAGCTGAATAAAATGTTAAACTTGACAACACAGGACAACTCAAGGACTAAGGCCTTTTTTTTTTGCCGATTGGATGAGGAACCATTCATTTCAATGGGGCCACAAAAAGTGTAGACAGCACATTGTATGTCCCTTCCGTGGACCCCGGATAAGGATAGCACATTTCTACAGGACTAAAAAAAAAAAAATTGGCGACCTGCACAAAGCCGGGATAAGCGTTTTGCGGATACGCTATTTGCGGACCTGCAAAATGGATACAGTTGTGTGCATGAGGCCTTAGAGTACTCTCAGATGCCACAGATCATTACAAATGGATATACAGTGCCTTGCGAAAGTATTTGGCCTCCTGGAACTTTTCAACCTTTTGCCACATTTCAGGCTTCAAACAAAAAGATATAACATTTTACATTTTTGGTGAAGAATCAACAACAAGTGGGTCACAATTGTGAAGTGGAACCAAATTTATTGGATCATTTAAACTTTTTTTGTAATAATAAAACTGAAAAGTTGGGCGTGCAAAATTATTCGGCCCATTTACTTTCAGTTCAGAAAACTCACTCCAGAAGTTCATTGAGGATCTCTGAATGATCCAATGTTGTCCTAAATGACTGATGAAGAGAAATAGAATCCACCTGTGTGTAATCAAGTCTCCCTATAAGTGCACCTGCTCTGTGATAGTCTCAGGGTTCTGCATCATGAAGACCAAGGAACACACCAGGCAGGTCTGTGATACTGTTGTGGAGAAGTTTAAAGCCGGATTTGGATACCAAAAGATTTCCCAAGCTTTAAACATCCCAAGGAGCACTGTGCAGGCGAACATATTGAAATGGAAGGAGTATCAGACCACTGCAAATCTACCAAGACCTAGCCGTCCCTCTAAACTTTCATCTCAAACAAGGAGAAGACTGATCAGAGATGCAGCCAAGAGGCCCATGATCACTCTGGATGAACTGCAGAGATCTACAGCTGAGGTGGGAGAGTCTGTCCATAGGACAACAATCAGTCCAACACTTCACAAATCTGGCCTTTATGGAAGAGTGGCAAGAAGAAAGCCATTTCTCAAAGATATCCATAAAAAGTCTTGTTTACAGTTTGCCACAAGCCACCTGGGAGACACACCAAACATGTGGAAGAAGGTGCTCTGGTCAGATGAAACCAAAATCCAACTTTTTGGAAACAATGCAAAACGATATGTTTGGCGTAAAAGCAACACAGCTCATCACCCTGAACACACCATCCCCACTGTCAAACATGGTGGTGGTAGCATCATGGTTTGGGCCTGCTTTTCATCAGCAGGGACAGGGAAGATGGTTAAAATTGATGGGAAGATGGATGGAGCCAAATACAGGACCATTCTGGATGAAAACCTGTTGGAGTCTGCAAAAGACCTGAGACTAGGACGGAGATTTATCTTCCAACAAGACAATGATCCCAAACATAAAGCAAAATCTACAATGGAATGGTTCAAAAATAAATGTATCCAGGTCTTAGAATGGCCAAGTCAAAGTCCAGACCTGAATCCAATTGAGAATATGTGGAAAGAGCTGAAAACTGCTGTTCACAAACGCTCTCCATCCAACCTCAAAGAGCTCGAGCTGTTTTGCAAGGAAGAATGGGCAGGAATTTCAGTCTCTAGATGTGCAAAACTGATAGAAACATACCCCAAGCGACTTGCAGCTGTAATCGCAGCAAAAGGTGGCGCAACAAAGTATTAATGCAAAGGGGCCGAATAATTTTGCACGCCCCACTTTTCAGTTTTATTATTACAAAAAAAGTTTAAATGATCCAATAAATTTGTTCCACTTCACAATTGTGACCCACTTGTTGATTCTTCACCAAAAATTTTAAATATTATATCTTTTTGTTTGAAGCATGAAATGTGGCAAAAGGTTGAAAAGTTCTAGGGGACCGAATACTTTCGCAAGGCACTGTACTTGAAAGGACATTCTACAGTGGCAGAGGGTCAGGTATGAAATCCCTGGTGTCGCAAAATGGTGCATGTGACGCTAATATGGTACAATTATCATCCGTTTTTATCTGAAGCTTCATTCTCTGCATCTCCAACTGCTAAAGAGCACTGAAGTATGTGTACATGACATGCCTCTGGGAAAAAATTCACTGACCCCTGTGACTCGGCCTCCTCCAATCAGGCAAATGTAGAAGCAGTGTGAGGTGTTAATCACCAGGCTCTGGGCATCACACAGGGCAGGCTGATAACACACCCATTATGAGCTCATTAGAGGCTCCCGTGGCACGTCAGGACACAGTTGAATCACCACTAGTGGGTGTGAATGGCAGAATATCATCTGCTGGAGGTGTAATTTACATCCATGTACAGACACGTCTCCACAATCTGCATTCAATGTGAAGAGATCTCTTAAAGGGGTATTCCAGTTTCAGCAAATAAAGCTTGTAATTCATATAACGAAAAATTATAGTTTTCAAATATTTTTTGCTGACAATGTTCAAGACTTCTGCTTGCTCATTTAAAAAGAGCCTTCATTGTTTACTTCCAGGAGATACAAATCTGTCCTGGTGATTTGATGGACACACAGATGCACAGCCCACTATAAGATATCATCAGAGTTCTGTTTGTAATAATCCATGCACCAGGGTGATCAGAATTTCTGGAATGTTTTCAGCTTGGTTTTTCATTTTCCTCCCGGTTAAAAACAAGATAGTAACACATCTCCTTTTTTTTCTAATTTGTTTTTAATTTCTGATGCTTTGACAATCATCTATTGTGGTTGGTGGATCCTGTGTTATCTATACAGAAAGTTGATATCTGTAATTCTAATCTTGCCTGTAATGATAAGCAGTTAACTGCAGTAAAATGTTCTGTACAGGCCATAAAGTTGCACATATTATTAGGCTTAGTGACCGGAGGGATATTGACATGGAAAACTAAAATAACATCTAAAATTCTTTAAAAATATGTTTTAACATATAAATGTGTTTTAAAGAATAGGTCATTTTCTGAGGATTAGAGATGAGCGAGCACTAAAATGCTCGGGTGCTCGTTATTCGAGTCAACCTTTTCCCGATGCTCGGGTGCTCGTTTCGAATAACGAACCCCATTGAAGTCAATGGGAGACTCGAACATTTTTGGAAGGGGACCGGGGCTCTGCCTAGGGAAGGCTGGGTGAAAACCTGGAAACCTCAGAAAATGATGGAAACACCACGGAAATGGACAGGAAACAGCAGGGGCAGCATGTAGGGATGCCTCTAAGGCTCCCTAATTGCACCATTTTTTCTAAATCTGGCCAATAGTCTAGGGATGACCCCAAGGCAATTTTCAGGGACACGGTAATGGTGACCCTCTTAAAAATGCTACCTGACAACCTGGCGGTGAACCCCTGATTGTCTGTCTTTCAATAAGATTGCAGTGTAAAGCATGGTGGTGAGCCTCAGTAATAAGATTGCAGTGTAAAGCATGGTGGTGAGCCTCAGTATGACTTTTTAGATGGAGATTGCATGTGGTCACGTACTCCCTGGAACCCCATAGTCACCCCTTCTCTGATGTGCTACCCCAGAACATTCTCTGCCCCAATTCGCAAGACCTTTTGCAGTCTCCGTGTGCTGACAGTGGGGATTTACCAGTGTTGTCTGAGGAAGTGGTGGACAATGGCGAGACACAGGTGTCGGGGGGTGAGGTAGTTGTATGGGAAGCAAGTTACAGTGGGGACTCCTTGAGGGGACTTTCTCATGATGGGACAGATTCAACTTGGGTGGATCAGGCACAGGAACAGATCAATTTTTTTTTTGTGTGTTTATTTAACTTTTATTTAGCACAAATAACCACAGAGATATTTATTCGTTCTCTTCGCTGCGCAGTCTGGCGTTGGGGTTCGTCACTTTGATGGCGAGCTGTGCCGCTCTCTCCACAATGGTCTTTCGGTTCTTTGAGGAGACGTTGTGGGCGATTTCTGCACAGAAGGACTTGTTGCTCATCAACAGAACCTCGAGCTCCTTTACATTGTGGACCAGCAATTTGCAGAACCCTGTGGGCAGCATGTGTTTGGTCTTCTTGTTGCTACCGTACCCAATGTTTGGCAATATAGATACGCAGGTAATATTTTTCACACCTATCCCAAAAAAAAAATGTACGCAGTTTGCGCAAATAAAACTGGAAACTGGAACTGGAGAGAGGGCCTGTAGGTGGACCTCCGGAAAAATTGTTTGGAGAGAGGGCCTGTAGGTGGACCTCCGGAAAAATTGTTTGAAGAGAGGGCCTGTAGGGTGGACCTCCGGAAAATTGTTGAAGAAGGCCTGTAGGGGCCCTCCTGAAAAATTGTGGTAAAAGAGTGCCAGTTGGACCTCTGAAAAATGGCGTTTTTTTGGTCAGCGTTAGGCAAAGACGATATGGAGGCGGAGGAGGAGTAGGAGGAGTAGAGAAGAGGAATCGGATACATAAGTAATGTTAATCTTTAGCTGCTTTCCCCCGGAGGAGATTTGAATTCCGGTGAAATCCAGGCTTTGTTCATTTTAATAAGCGTCAGCCTGTCAGCGCTGTCAGTTGACAGGCGTGTACGCTTATCGGTGATGACGCCACCAGCTGCACTGAATACCCGCTCTGACAGCACGCTAGCGGCAGGGCAGGCCAGCACCTCCAAGGCGTACAGCGCCAGTTCAGGCCACGTGTCCAGCTTTGAAACCCAGTAGTTGTATGGAGCAGAGTGATCGCTACGGACGTTGGTATGGTCAGCTAGGTACTCCCTCACCATCTTTCTGTACAGCTCCCCCCTACTATGCCTAGACTGGGGACAGGTGACAGTGTCTTGCTGGGGTGACATAAAACTGGCAAAGGCCTTGGAGAGCATTCCCCTGCCAGTGCTGGACAAGCTGCATGCTCGGCTCCTCTCCCCTGCTACTTGGCCCACAGAACCATGCCCTCTGCCGCTAGTGGCGTCAGATGGGAAGGATTGTTTCAGCTTGTGCACCAGGGCCTGTTGATATCTATTCACTCTCATACTCCTTTCCTCTGCAGGGATGAGAGTGGAAAGGTTCTGCTTGTACCGTGGGTCCAGGAGAGGGAACACCCAGTAATCGGTGTTTGAAAAAATGCTTCTAACGCGAGGGTCACGGGATAGGCAGCCTAACATGAAGTCTGCCATGTGCGCCAGAGTCCCAACACGTAAGAATTCCCTCTCCTCACTGGCCTGACTCTCCATTTCCTCCTCCTCCTCCAAGTCCTCCTCTTCAGGCCATACACGCTCAAGAGTTAAGGACTGAGCACTGGTACCCTCTACTGTCTCGCCGACATTCTCCTCCTCTTCCTCCTCATCCTCATCCCCCTCCTCCGATACGCGCTGAGAAACAGACCGGAGGGTGCTCTGGCTATCAAGCGACGTATCTTCCTCCACCGTCGACTTGATGCTGAGCAGTGAGTTTTTCAACAGGCAAAGCAGCGGGATGGTGAGGCTGATAATGGTGGCATCGCCGCTGACCATCTGTGTTGACTCCTCAAAGTTGCTCAACACCTGGCAGATATCAGACATCCACGTCCACTCCTCTGACTACCAGTTCTGGTGGAAGTTGACATCTGGCAGTCTACAATCGCTCTGCGCTGCTGGTAAACTCTGGATAACATGTTTAATGTCGAATTCCATCTCGTGGGCACCTCGCACAACAGTCGGTGAGCGGGCAGTTGTAGGCAACTTGCGGAAATGCGCACAGATGCGGCGCACCTTGTTGAGCAAATCAGACAGATTGGGGTATGTCTTGAGGAACCGCTGAACTATTAGATTGAACACGTGGGCCAGGCATGGCACATGTGTCAGTCTGCCGAGTTACAGAGCCGCCACCAGGTTACGCCCGTTGTCACACACAACCATGCCTGGCTTGAGGTTCAGCGGTGCCAGCCACACATCGGTCTGCGCCGTGATGCCCTGTAACAGCTCTTGGGCGGTGTGCCTTTTGTCACCTAAGCTCAGCAGTTTGAGCATCGCCTGCTGGCGCTTACCCACGGCACTGCTGCTGCGCCTAGAGCTACCGACTGAAGGCGCCGTGCCCACGGATGGTAATTCGGAGGAGGAGGTGGAGGAGGGGTCGGAGGAGGAGGCATAGTACGTCTGAGAGACCGTGACCGAGGTAGGCCCCGCAATCCTCGGTGTGGGCAGTACATGAGCGGCCCCAGGGTCAGTCTCGGTCCCAGCCTCCACCAAGTTAACCCAATGTGCCGTCAGTGAGATGTAGTGTCCCTGCCCGGCAGCACTTGTCCACGTGTCCGTGGTTAGGTGGACCTTCTCAGAAACAGCGTTGGTCAGGGCATGGAGGATGTTCTCTGACACATGCTGGTGTAGGGCTGGGACGGCAATCGGGAAAAATAGTGGCGGCTGGGGACCGAATACCGAGGGGCAGCCACCGCCATGAGATTGCGAAAGGCCTCGGTCTCTACCAGCCTATAGGGCAGCATCTCCAGGCTCAGCAATTTGGAGATGTGGACGTTGAGGGCTTGGGCATGTGGGTGGAACTGTATTTCCTCTTGCGCTCCAGCGTCTGCTGTAAAGACACGCTGGGACACATTGGTGGACACTGTGGAGGATCGTGGAGGCGAAGGTGTGGTTTTCCGGTGGGAGGCGCACGTGCCGGGGTCCTGGGCAGGGGGTTGACTAGCAGAGGCAGCGAGTGACACAGGGGAAGGAGCAGTGGTGTGACCCGCAGGAGGTGAACGGCCTTGGTTCCATTGAGTGGGGTGTTTAGCACTCATATGCCTGCGCATGCTGGTGGTGGTTAGGCTAGTAGTGGTGGCACCCCTGCTGATCCTGGTGTGGCACAGGTTGCACACCACAGTCCGTCGGTCATCCTCACTTTCTTTAAAGAACCTCCAGACTTGCGAACATCTAGGCCTCGCCACGGGAGCTTCACTACGTGAAACAGTTGCTGCTGATGCACCAGCTCTGGCCCTGCACCAATGTCTGACAACCGTGTCTCCTCATCGCCCGACACCTCTTTACAAACTTCTTCCACTAACTCAACATTGTCATCATCATCATAATCATCACCCACAGACTGCGACAGTTGGAAAACTTGGGCATCGGGAACGAGGTCAGCAGCAACCTGAGAAGTGGTTTGTGACTCTGGGAAGGGTCCAGAAAACAGTTCCTGAGAGTATGCCGGATCGCATTCCAAATTTTCCTGGGAGGGGGCAGACTGGGGGGAAGGAGGTTGAGGTGGAGGAGCCAGAGGAGTGCTCCCTTGGGTAACGTGGGTGGACTGCGTGGAAGACTGACTGGTGGACAAATTACTTGAAGCATTGTCCGCAATCCATGACATCAGCTGTTCGCACTGTTGTGCTTTCAACAGTCCTCTACCACGTGTCCCTGTAAGTTGAGACATGAAGCTAGGGAGTGTAGCTCTGCGGCGTTCCCCTGCTCCCTCATCAGCAGGTACTGTCTCACCCTGCCCAGGACCACAGCCTCTGCCCCCTGCAGTAATTGAATGCCCACGCCCACGCCCTCGTCCTCGACCCTTAGCCCTGGGGTTCAACATTTTCTTTATATAAGTGTATTATATAAAAAATAAATGGGCCTGCTGTACTGAAACCCACAAACTTGTTCAGTCTGGTTGAATTAAGTGACGTACAGAAAGTGTCACCTGGACAGAAAATACGGATTGGAGTGAGTGTACTGAACTGTGACACACAGAATGGTTCCACGCAGCTATGTGAAATGGATTTGTATCACTGAGCTAAAACAACAAAAAAACTATTTTTTTATATATTTTTTTTGTAGTTTTGTTTTTTTGGGAACGTGACGTGCAGAAACTATCGTAGAGCTAACTGATACCCTGCTGACGGTGGCTATTTTGACTGCGACCCAGACAAATGTCGCACAGAGATTTTTGGGATCAAGCTATATACGTGACAGGCAGCAAATGACTTGGTTGTATTAAGTGACGTACAGAAAGTGTCACCTGGACAGAGAATACGGATTGTAGTGAGTGTGCTGAACTGTGACACACAGAATGGTTCCACACTGCTGTGTGAAATGGATTTGTATCACTGAGATATAACATTAAAAAAAGGGGGGTTATATATGGCGATAGCTGCACTACTAGTGCCAGCCAGCCAGGAGACAAAAAAAAAAATTCTTGTAGCCCTTAGAAGGGCTGTTGGGTTCTTTGTGGGTGATTCCTGCCTAACAGAGAACTAAATGCAGGCCCTAACACTCTCCCTGAAACGCAGCAGCTCTATCCCTAACGACATCCAGACAGCATCTGAGCCGAGCACCGCGGCCAGTCAGTAGTATATTCCAGGGTCACCTGATCAGGCCAGCCAACCCCTGCTATCGACATGTAAGGGCCCCACGTGATGCTGAGTGTACCGCAGAGTCTCCTGGCTTGTGATTGGCTGAGTTTATAGGCGCCAAAAATGCACGACGTGGAAGTTGCCATTTCCTTGAGCATGGCGAGATACTCGTCCGAGCAGCGAGCACTTACGAGTACCCTAATACTCGAACGAGCACCAAGCTCGGACGAGTATGCTCGCTCATCTCTACTGAGGATACATTCCCTTAAAAAACACATCCAGTTGGGACCTGTGTAGGGGGAAAGATGCAATAGGCAGCATGACTGAGGACTAAGTACTGAGCAGACTATCTTCCTTCCACAGGTCAGCACACAGCAAGATTTTCAAGATTGCCCAGAGAGCCCTTCAAATGTGACACTTATTTTTCCACTAGAGGGCAGCAAAGTACTGTAGAGCTCTTATACTATGTTACTTTTATCCTTCCTGATAATGTAGATACCAGAAGGCAGATTATCAATATGAGACAGGGTAATTTGGACCAGTGGATCTGTGTAATATTAATTAAGATAGTGTTAGGGAAAAGGGTAATTTAGGGGATTTTATTAGTTATCTTTCATCAATTCTCTTTTCCCAAAGAAAAAGGGTTAACCTGCTAGAATTAATGGGACTATAACATAGTTTATAAGACTGAAGAAAGACATCTGTCCATCCAGTTCAGCCTGTTATCACAAAAAGAATCATAAATAGAGAATCCTATTGGATTTTCAAGCTTAATACCCTGGACAGCCTCAATGAAACCACTGAAACTCTCAAATAAGTATTTTTATGTGTATATATCAGTATACTTTTCATCATACTTTGTTGTTCATTCATTGGTTATATTCATCTTTCATGTACCATTGGATCTATTAGTGGAAATCATCCTCATGTTACTTATTAGCACCGTTTTCTTCACCATCCTTCACTTAGACACTCAGACTGGGTCTTTGTAGGCCTGGTTTTCCTATCTCTGTTCAGCTTCCTCTCACTCCTGGTGGTGTTGCATTGCTAATAAACACTAATAATAAATATAATTTATTATTTCCTTAAAGGGATTGGCCCATCATAGACAATGGGGGCATATTGCTGGGATATGCCCCTATTGTCTGATAGGTGCTGGTCTCACACCTACGCCAATAATGGAGAGCGGTGGCCGGAGGACCCTGGGTTTCCCCGGTTCTGGCCACCGCCAAGTGCTCTCCTCATACAAGTGAATGGGAGCATGGCCACTGCTCCCATTCATTTCTATGGGGCCAACGGAAATAGCCAAGCGATGGCGGCCTTATAGAAATTAATGGAGGGCGGCTGCACAGTGCAGTGCTCCCTCTACGACCTTTCCCGCTCTGTTCTCGGTGGGACCCGATGGGACACGCACCTATCAGACAATGGGGGCATATCCTAGAGATATGCCCCCATTGTCTATGATGGGCCAACCCCTTTAACGTTCTCTTTTTGTTATTTGTCATCTAGGTCTCCTCACCTCCATTGTGCCTCTTGTCTTCTGCTTATCTTGGGCCAGTGTGCTTCTTCTCTGCATGCTGCATCATCCTTTGATTGTATGATGGATCATACATCTGACTGCTGCCTATTTCTAATCACCGTTTTCCACTGGCTTTTTGCGATTTCCCTCTGAATATTCTAGGCGTGCACATTACTGTTTACATGTCTCTAGGTAAAGATTGTGATGTCACTTCCTGTCCTTCAACACTCATTTATTTCACCCTACCATCCTAATGCTCGGAATATCTTTAATTTCCTTTATATACTTTTCTGGCATCATGTACTGATCAGTGCTTTACACATTCAGGGGCGTTGCTAGGGTCTCAAAAGATCCGGGGCCCAAGACCCAATGAATATGGCCCAATTCTCTAAGTCGACCGCCCACCCCCCCCTTCCGCAGCAACACCTACCTTTCACATCCAGTGCCTCCAGGTGACATCTCCTATGATGTAGATCTTCTCTGTCATCATCTTCTTTATTCGGTCTGGACAACCTCTCTCAGCCGCTCCTCGTCTCTGCAGAGTGTGACACATGGACTTGTTAGGTTTCTCACTTTTCTATAACCTGGAGTCCCCACAGTGTTATCCTGCTGCTCACTGTGCCCCTCAATACCCCCAAATACTATCCTGAAGAAATATCAGTGTCCCCCACAGTAATAGTGCTCCTCATAGTCCCACCAATAGTAATTTCCTTCTAGAATGCCCTCATTAGTAATACTGCCCCCTACAGTGCCCCCAACACTGATAATGCTCCCCAAGAGTGTCTCCATTAGTAGAAGAGCCCTCCAGTATTAATAATGCCCTCACAGAGCCCCTAGTAGAAATAAGGCCCCCTATTGTTCCCCCAGTGGTAATAAAGCTTTCTACAGACCAGCTCAGTAGTAATAAGGCCACCCATAGTGCTCATAGTAGAAATAAGGTGGATTTATAAGTCCCTCCTATACAGCCCTCAGTAGTAATAAGAACACCTATAATGTCCCCTGGATTTAAAATGTCCCTACAGTGCTCCCATTATTTATATCACCCCCTACTGTTATAATACTCATCCTGAAGTGCCCCCGTATTTATAATGCTCCCTGTAGTGCCCGCTGTAGTTATATTCCTCGCTTTAGTGTCCTCAGAAATTATAATTCCTCAGCCCCTCCATACAGTCCCATGTAAATAACACTATTTCCCTCCCTCCGCCGTAAAGTCCTATGTAAATAACATCATACCGTCTCTCCAGCCCCCTCCAGTATACAGCCCCATGTAAATAACAACCCTTTCTATCTACAGCCCCTCTAATATACAGTCCCATGTAAATAACATCACCCCTCCCCAACTACCTTCAACATACAGTCCCATGTAAATAATATCACCCAATTCCCAGCCGCCTCCAACATGAAATCCCATGTAAATATCACCCACACAACATTCAGTCCCATGTAAATAACATCACTCCCTCCCCCAGCGACCATCAATATACAGTTCTATGTAAATAATATCACTCCCTCCGACAGCCACCTTCAACATACAGTCCCATGCAAATAACATCACTCCCTCCCACAGCCGTCATCAACATACAGTCCCATATGAATAACATCATTCCCACCAACAGCCGTCGTGAACATACAGTCCCATGTAAATAACATCACTCCCTCCGACAGCTGCCTTTTGCATACAGTCCCATGTGAATAACAGCACCCACCCACAGCAGCCATCAACATACAGTCCCATTTAATTAGCATTACCCCCTCTCACAGCTGCCATCAACATACAGTCCCATGTAAATAATATCATTCCCACCCACAGCCGTCATCAACATACAGTCCCATTTAATTAGCATTACCCCCTCTCACAGCTGCCATCAACATACAGTCCCATGTAAATAACATCACTCCCTCCCACAGCCACCAGCAACATAAGTCCCATGTAAATAACATGACTCCCTCCCACAGCCGCCAGCAACATAAGTCCCATGTAAATAACATCACTCCCTCCCACAGCCCCCATCAACATACAGTCCCATGTAAATAACATCATCCCCTCCCACAGCCATCTACAACATACAGTCCCATGTAAATAACATCGCTCCCTCCGATAGCCACCTACAACATACAGTCCCATGTAAATAACATAACCCTGCCCCAGCCACTTCCAACATGCAGTCCCATGTAAATAGCATTACTTCACCCCACTCCAGCACACAGTCCCATTTAAATAAAATAATCCTGCCCAAGCCACCTCCAACACTCAGTCCCATGATAATAACATCCCTCCCTTCAGCCCTAATAACTACAACTCCCAGCATTGCTCTGCCTCTCCATTCACTTACCTCTCCTCATGTAGCAGACCTCAAGGCAGCTTCTTCTCCACTCTCCTCTTCACTACCATCCTCCCCTGCACTGGTCACATGATGGTGACATCATCAAAGGTTTTTTTCAGCTACTGCATTTAGAACTGATCACATGACCTGTGATGTCACCATAGGTCCTTCAGCTTTTGCAGTGCATTAGATTCAATTGTATTGCTGTCCTGAGGACGGCAATACAGTTGTATCTGTCTGGCAGGCAGGACATTCAGGGCCTGGGAAAAAATATCAGGGGCCCAGGCCCCGAATGTTTTAGCTTAGCAACGCCCCTGTACACATTGCAACCGATTATGTACCATTCACTTCCAGGTCATCATTTTGTATATATTTCTTGTACCTATCTTGATGAAGCAGCCTGATGAAGACTGCGGACTGCTGTTGAAATGCGTTGCTAATTGTCACGTTTTTATTTTATTTCTGATAAAATATTTTATTTTTTACCAGTCCCTAGTGCAGCGTGACTTTTTTTTTCTTGCTCTTCTGAGCTTTTTTTCCATGTGTCTCCTCCGGTGTCCACCAAGATGTTTCCGGCCACGAAGCACAGCAGCCTGGTAACCTCCTTTCCAGGAAGTGACTTTATTTTCAACTAGTGTTGTGACTAGCATGCACAACACTATCTGGTAACGCAGATATCTGAAGATATTAAACTAGGGAGCGCCCCCTTCTCTTTTCTCTTATACATTGCCAATGAACACAGTGATTTCACTACATTATCAACACAGTGATGTCATAGTACATTATCAACACATTGATGTCACAGTATATTGAAAATTCAGTGTAACAAAAATAAACACAATGATATGAAAGTGCAGAGATAAAAAACACAGTAATGTCATAGAACAGAGATGATATACACAGTGATGACATTGTATAGCGATAATAAACACAGTGATGTCATAGTTCAGAGATAATAAACACAGTGATGTCATAGTACAGAGATAACAAAAACAGTGATGTCATATTACAGGTGTAATCTAATCATTGATGTTACAACACAGGAATTATACAAGCAGTGATGCAGGTGAAACACACATTGTGATGTCACAGCACAGCATAATGCACACAGCAGGGGTAATCATGGTAATCGATATAAAAAATTTAGACTGGGGACACATTCAAGTTTCTATCCCAACATTCATTTACTAATCAAACCCTTTTGATTGGAAATAGGCCCCATAACAGCTGCAATGTCTGCTTCCCAGGTAGTTACACCCATGCTATTAGTTTACCAACACCCCTTGTTACACAATTTCAGTCTGCAGATGCTTGGAGCAGAAATGAGGAAACAAGTATAGACAGACATATGAAAACCTTGTGTCATCAGAAATGCTAATGTACATTGTCTATAAATGATAATAGACACAGTGTGTACTAGAGATGAGCGAATCATCCAAAATTCGCTTCGCCGAATGTTCGTTGAATTTTTTAAAATATTCACACTTTTAACGAATCTATTCGGCCGAATCTGCGTACAAATCATTCGTTATTATTTGGTGTTTTGTGAACATTCGCCCACTAATAACGAACGTACAGTTGTTAAAAGTATGCAACTTATGTGAACACGTACGCATGAGCGTACAAAATTGCATACGAATCCTCAGCGTACTATTGTCTAGCGATTGCGTAATACTCAGGCACGCACAACGTAGGCTTTGCTGGAGTGGAATGGTGGAGCAGGAGGAATGCTCTGAGTCTGACCCCTGGCTACATGATACTGTATCAACAGAAGAAAGCAGATCATCCAGCTGTGATTGAGATGAGCGTGCCATCCACTCCACTACCTCATCCACTTTTTCCTCCACTACAGTTTTGCGCCTTGGTGGGTTAGCCTGGTGGAACAGTAGCCAACTATTACGAATTCTACAAGTAAAAGCTCTGGCTACATGTTCCTTTGCCACTGCTGCCCTGTGCCACCTTCTCCTTTTTTTTGGAACTCGAGGTCTGGCTGGAAGCCTTTTGCTTTTCCATTCCAGACATTTTTCACTTGACTGTGGCCCTGCAGCTGGTCTGTGTCTCTCTCCCTGTCTCTCTCCCTATCTTTCTCCCTGCCTGATTAATTACTGGCCCTGCACTTGCCCTGCACTGGTCCTGCAGTATCCCTGATATGTGTAATATGGATTCCCAGAACAATTACACCCCAATTTTAACACGAGTTCTCTGTCTCTCAGAACTTCACACACAGTGCCTCTGCTCGTCTCAGGAGTCGCAGCATAACTGATGCATCACTGGCTTACCGAGCCTGAGCCAATCAGAGCAAGCCCTGCCCACTAGGTCAGGTGACCGCTTTCTTCCCGGGCTTTTTGCCGCACGAATAACGAACTAACAGTAAAAATTTGCTAATTAACTGAATTTGTACGCATCAGCGTATAAAGTAACTTATACGTAGCATTTGCGTACAATTTATCAGACAAGTATGTAGCGAATGCGTAGAAAGCTTTAAGAACATTTTCGAATCTAATGATGAAGGATGAGGAGGTAGTCAACATTGTTTTTTATGTTTTTTTATTTATTTTTTTGCTTTATTTATTTATTTATTTATTTAAATTTAGGAAAACCCCAAAATATTGGGAAATAGAAAACACAATGCAAAGATAAAGTGCACTGGAGTATAACAATGGCTGGGTGCGGCCGGTATACTCAGGGGTGGATTAAGGATCCCATGGGCCCTGGGCAGTTTGTAATGCATGGGC